>OY987252.1:6098415-6296991 GCA_963920765.1 Ulota crispa
ATATTGGAGATTTGAAATGATTATTAGAAAGTCAAACTTAAATGTTCTCAACAACGCATTTTTTGGAGAAAATTGAGGATATGCTTAAGGGTGCAAAGGATTGCCAATCAAGTTCTTGCTTTGCACATTTGGAACTTGAATTCTTGAGGTCAAATACAATGTTCAAATGTTAATAGAAGAAAAATATCAACACCTATTAGGAGTTAAGAAAGTGAGGGATACGGCTCTTGAACGCCCTAGAAAGGGCAATTTGGATTCTAATTGCCCTTAGTAGATGCACAGAGGAGGAGATATAGTTATAGTACTATCTTCAAAACTAATAACTCAAATTGTGTTTGAGTTATTAGTTTTGAAGATAGTACTATAACTATATCTCCTCCTCTGTGCATCTACTAAGGGCAATTAGAATCCAAATTGCCCTTTCTAGGGCGTTCAAGAGCCGTAGCCCTCACTTTCTTAACTCCTAATAGGTGTTGATATTTTTCTTCTATTAACATTTGAACATTGTATTTGACCTCAAGAATTCAAGTTCCAAATGTGCAAAGCAAGAACTTGATTTGGCCAATCCTTTGCACCCTTAAGCATATCCTCAATTTTCTCCAAAAAATGCGTTGTTGAGAACATTTAAGTTTGACTTTCTAATAATCATTTCAAATCTCCAATATGGGAGTAAGTATTACGTATGCTGAATAATATGCTACTTGAAATGTTAGAATTTACCTCAATAGATTTTTCTGCTTTTAGAAGAACATGGATGTGGTATTTAAGCAGAACTAGGCTATTGAATCTTTATAAATAAATAAATAAATAAACTTATATATAGTCAAGTAAGATGTTTGAATGTATTGTAAATGATCTACAAAATGATTCTTCTAAAGCAAAGTGCATTTTTTACTATGGCAACTAAAGTCATGTTGAATTATTAAGGAGAAATTGATAGACTTCTGTAAAATTGAGGAAAAATGCTTGAATGTACTGTACATGATCTACAAAATCATTGCACCAATTATTGCCCACTGCAATAAAAATGTAGGTCTTTTATGGATATAACTTGCCCTAAAGAACCAAGCCTTTTTTTAGCAAAAGTTACTAAAAATTGCCACTTTTGGGGGAATGAATAGAAAGGTAGGAAACACAATTATTTTTGAAAATCCAATTGTAAGATCTTGTATTAGACTATGGGAGGTACTTGTGGAAAAAAAATCATTTCATTCTAGATGTAGAGGAGTGAGATATTGACATCTGAAGTGAAAAAAAAGTTTTTTTCTTGCTACCCAAAAATTTCAAAAGCCTTTCATTGCCCCTAAATAAAAAAAATTGCTCTATGCAAAGTTGAGGTTTGTTTTTTCCATGTAGAAGACCAAGTTAGGTAAGTGTGGGAGATTTTTCAAATGAATTGGAGGTATGGATCATACTTTGTAAAATCTTGCAATGCTGTAAGGACATGAAATTTGCATATATACTAGGCAAAATTGGAGGATTTATGTAAAATTGAGACATATGAATTCTTTTGATCCAAATAACAAAAACCAAGGAATCTTAGTCTACTACAACTTCAAAGAAGAAGAAGTCAAAAAACAAATTCACAAAGAGCTCAAGAAAGTAATGCACCAAAGGCAAAAGGAATGGAGGTGTGGAAATCCTGTGCATGCCCGTAAACTAAAACTTTTCACTCATAAATCAAAATTGAATGATTCAAAGCTCCTCACATATGTATAAATCTAAAGAATGAATTTCAGATTTAAATTTTGAAAAAACGTTATTTTTGAAAAAGTTTTTGGTTGCCTGACCTCCCTTGATTTTCATAAATTCATGCATAACTTCTTCAATAAATGTTGGAATAAGGGAAAAAATAGATGCCCACACAAATCTTTCAATTCCCCATCTTCAATAAATGTTTCAAAAAATCACACAAAGTAGTTTAGCCATAGGTACATGCCCAAAATCCCATTTGTCCCTCGAAGGGACAATGGTCCTTTAGGGGTTAACCCCTGAGCGCCCAGGCCATATTCACCAAAATGCAAACCTAGTCACACTCAATCCAACTAATTTGTCATGACAAATGAGATTCATAAAATTCAACCTTATTGATTGGTAGGGGACATAGGTCCAAAGGTACAAAAAAAAAGACATGTGATTTGTCTTTATTGATGGAAAGATTATAACAGTCAAACATGGAACTTTTTCAAATGTGAGAGGCAATATTTGGGTCTGTGGGGCGCTCAAGGGTTAATGTTCATTGATTTGAATATGCTAAACAACCATCACGGATTTTTTCATCCACCTTAGACCACCACTTTTCATCCATACTAATTTTCATTCATTAGCTCCAATGAATATCATTGATGTATTTCATCCACATCCTCCCTTCTTTCAAATGATTACTGCACTTTAGAGACAAATTGTGTTGTTTTAGGGATTTTTTTGTTGTTTCAAAACATCCAATCTCAAATTACAGAAAATTTTATTTCTCCCCCTACACTCTAAAAAAGTCTCTTTTATTGCTCACCGCTCATTGCTCATTGCTCACACCTCACAATTTAGCAATTCTGTGACTATCATGCTTTAGTTTAGTTTGTAGTAATTGTACAGTACAGTCATTATTTGTTCCAAATGTTTGAAATTATTTTGTTAGCACAATCATCATTAAATTAGATGAAGCTTATAAAATGTAATTGGAAAGTTATAGGTGGAAGACCTTCTCCGTGATCACAGGATTTTGAAGTAACCATAAATAGTATTTTGCACTCCACATATCAAAACATTTGTATTTAAAAAATAGAAATTTCTTTTTCATTAATTTCTCTTGAATAAAGCTTTAGGTTCATGAGCTTTACTCCTATGTCACAAAAGATTAATGCCCAAGACTAGCTTGCTAATTTTGTTGTAGTGGGTGAGAACATTTTTGTTGAATTCAGGGTGTCTTGATGAGTACTTAACAGTTACATCATGTCACTTCACTTGTGTTTATGTTATTCTCAATGCTTGAGGTTCTCAAATATTATTGGTCAATGGTGGGCTATTAATTTAAATTCATAATAATCCCTTTAATGCAAGGGCATCAAATGCACTCTGATTTTACTATCAAAATCACAAAAACTTTTATAATACGAAATACTCCCCACAATAGTAAGACATAGTAAAGTGTTTTGGACTCTCGAATTTTCATCAATTCACCACTTCATTGTTCTGAACAAATGATTATAAACAACTATTAGTAAAATAAATTGAATCATGAAGTTCAAAACAATTCAAGTACTCAAAGAGAATTTTGAATTTTGTAATATAATGTGATAATCACAATGTAAAGGAGAGAGCACTAGTCATTATTGGAATACAAATACCATGATGACATTTGTAGTTTCACTCCTTCAAGGCTTCAACTATGCAATATGACATATACAATACATTTTGATGTAATCATGTAAAATTATTTACAAGGGAATTGATATGTGTACCACACCCTTTCAATTAATGTACCACATCCCGTAATAAATTTAAGATTTCTACCATCAAAAAGCTGAATTTGAGAATTTGGAATTTAGATTTGGATTGAGAGAGCCTAATTTTGTCTAGAACCACAAAAAAAGTTGCAATTCAACAACATCCAATGGAAGACCTTATCTTTTTTTATGAACAAAAGTAAAAGTAACGCTTCTCTTCCTAAACTAAAAACTTTTTCATTGAGTGTTGTTGAATTGCAACTTTTTCACTAGTTCTAGACTAAATCATGCTTTGTAAGTCCAAAATCAAATTCCAAATTCTCAAATTGAGCTTTTTGATGGTAGTAATCTTAAATTTACTATGGAATGTGGTACATTAATTGAAAGGGTGTGGTACACATATCAATTCCCTTATATATAATATGAAAACTATCTTCATTTGTTTCTTCAATGTATTCTAAATAACACAAGAAAACCTTATTAAAATTTTGTTGGTGATTGCGCAACGTGGCAACCATTAACAAGTACAAAACATTTACTAATGTAACATGCACTCTAAAATGGAAAGACAAGTTCATGCACTAAAAATTTGTACTTCCATGAACAACTTCAGTTACAATGAATTGTACACAAATGTGCAAGAAAAAACTCCTCCTACTTCATTGTATATTTGCAAAATTTGGAAAAACATGTACCATTCAAAAGGACATTTTCAAAATATCCTGTTAAGTTACATTAAGAAGTCCTAATACAGTATGCTACAAAGTTAATTTACATACATAATAGGCACAATGTTAAATTCAAGCAAAATTTTGCCTCAATATTATCTTAAGACCAGCTTGAAGATTAGAACACAATAAAAATTTGATAAAAATAGTTGACATCATTAAAGCGCTTATGAAGTTTGCAGCTTAGTTGCCTGAATCCGCAACAAGGTTATTGATATTAGTAAAATTTAGCAATGAATAAGCTTACATCAATGTTAGTATTCAATTCTATCCAAACATTCCTTACGTGCTCATTGGAAGGGGGTGCATGTTGCTCTACCAATGTAAAAAATCAAAAAATAGAATGTCCACATTATGGCACAAATTTGGTTAATTCCTTGAAATGTCAAATTATACCTAATGAAGTCCAAAAAAAAAACTAGAACACTGCTATAGCCTTCTTAATGTCCCAAAAGTTTTGATAGGTACTGTGACATTCTCCTCAAGAATAGAAGATCTGAATCCAAGAATTCTACTGGCTCTATGAATAGTGAAAACACTGTAGACCAATTCTCAAGGAATGTAGAGAAGCATTCCTACATACTCTTTGCAAATAATGAATGAATGGAAAAAGTAAAAGTTATTTCTAAATAAACTCTGGCGCCAACTTCCCATTTCATTCAAATTAAAGAAGAGTTCCATTTCAAATTCCTGCTCTAGCAAAATATTTGATTCCACAATCAATCTCTTGCCAACGTATTGCTCTCTCTTGAAATTGCCTCACTCTATCCCCTTCCTCTTGTTTTGTTTCATTCTTGTTACTCCTGCTGTTGCTCTTGCTATGTCCCTCTCTATCGCTTATGCTGTTTCTCT
The DNA here is from genome assembly GCA_963920765.1 of Ulota crispa. Lineage (NCBI taxonomy): Eukaryota > Viridiplantae > Streptophyta > Bryopsida > Orthotrichales > Orthotrichaceae > Ulota > Ulota crispa. Next base: position 6,103,439 of record OY987252.1, read on the forward strand.
TGCTCACGCCCTTGCTCCAATTGGCGCTGTCACTCCCGCCGCAAGGGCTCTTCTTCTTCCCCATTATCTAGTTACGTATGGTATCATTTAATCTTTTTGGAGCAAGCGTATATTAAGTGTCAGAGTAGGATTTGGAAGGCTGAAATGGCATGCTCAAATAGTCACTAATTGATTGGTATTGTGGATATAATATCGTTGATGCTTTGCTTCAAAGTGTTCCCTATTCAATGATACATTTTGTATGCATCACAATCTTTGATTTTGTTGTAAAGAAGTTGTAGTTAGGTGTTGTATTTCCTTATGAATTATGTAAATTACATGTATCTAAAGAAAATGTTGGCTTTAGTGTTTTGTTTCAAGTAAGCACAGCTTTGAATGTATCTAACTATGATTGCATTGGGACTATAATTTTGAGAATTTGGTCAAAGAACTCGGTCATTGAATTCCTCTTGGTTTTCCATTGTAAATTACAAGATGTCATGTTATTAGTGATAGGTCATTTACTGGCCCCTCAAGTGATTGGCAGATTCAACTCAAATTGAGTTGAATGTGCAATTGCTTACGGATATGGAATCCGTAATAATTTCCATAAACTACTCAAATAAAAGGAATAGAAAGAGTATGAACTATCCAATAATTGTTGAGGAATCTCACTTGAGTATTTTAACTCAAGTCAAGTTAAATGAGATCTTCTTAGATATATATCAGTAGTCCATATGAATGCTTGCCTCATGTAGTGAAGAAAAACATCTTCCCAGCTTGGTTCATCGCAATTTGAGTAGTTGATGACCTCATTTAACTCAATTCAAGTTAAAAATCTATACAATACTGTAATATAGTTATAATTTATTTAAATTACTACATGTACTTAAATGTATAGTTTGTTTTATATTCTCAATACAATAGAGGTGATTAGTCATGGCATTTAACTTGAGTCAAGTTAAAATACATGCGGTTGAGTATATACTTTGTTGCATATTTTGTGTACACAAGCTTTGAATAACCATGTCTTTTAACTCAACTCAAGTTAAAAGACATCTTAGTTATGATACTCATTTTTTGGTACTCTGATATGTGTCAAAAAGTACAATTGCTGAATGTAGGATCCCGCAAATGAATATAAGACCTTTCGGACTTTGAGTTTCATATCTTACCAGGTCAAGTTAATCCTCAACTAACTATTCTAACCAAGTAATAAACTCCTGCTAGTCAACAAAGAATGACTTAGAGATTTTAACAAAAATGACAGACTAACTCTAAATCAAAATGATATGTTCGACTAAATAAAAGAGTCTGCTACTGTCATGGTCTCCTCTACATTTGTTGTTGATATTCAACTCAACTCAAGTTAAATGTGATGTTTGCAATTCCTATTACTCTTCAACGAGACTATATTCCTTATATTGCATGCTCATACCGTTTGTTGACACTCTGTAATTTGGTTGGTTCAAGATATGGCGTCCTCATCTATGGAGTTCTTCCAATATTCCTTTGATGAAAATGGCATTCAGTCTGTGCCCCTTAGTAGTACCCAATATTCTTGTCTGCAAAAGTATACCACGCCATAAGTGGATTACCAAACTTGTGGACCTATGCAATGAAGTTGGTGAATTGGTCACGGAGGGGATATGTTACAGTGTCAACTTTGAAGCTATTGTGGGATGTACTAGTCCTCTAGGCAATTCTCAAGTGGCTGTTCAAATATCAAAGAGCTTGTTTGCCGCCCATGTTTCAGAGGATTGGAAGTACTCCTTACGTGCTTGGCCAATTGAAAGGGTGCTCCTAAACAGAGCTAGTCTTCACCACCATGAGATTCACTACAAGCAGATTTGTGAGCAAGCCAATTTAGCTTTGCGCTTACCATCTGGTTTGAGATCTTATACTACTTTGACTAGGATTCTTGCTACAAAATCTTGTATAAGAGTCAAGGCACTTCTCTCCTAGGAATCAATCAACCTTGTTTCCAGCAAAGTATGCTACTCTAGCAACTATGTGCAACCATTTCTAAGGGACAAGATTTGGGCTTTTCAAGAGCATATGTATAACAAAACAACTTTCAAATTCCGTTATCATATGAAGTTGGATGTGCACCAGCAGGTCCATCGCAATTTTGGAGGGAAGAGGATGGTTACAATTGAAAGCATTGATATATGCCCATGGGCCTGGAGGTTCATATCAAGCGTCCCAGAGTCCACATTTCACAAATTTCAAGGGTATGCTAAGAACGGAGAAACTGTTCAACCTCATGGGAACCTAGGGATGCAAAAAACCAGAAAACACACTTTGCAGGCCACTGCAATTTTGAAGTGCATTTTAGACAAATCCGCAAATTATATGCCTCATAAATCTTGCACTCTTCTTTCAAGAGAGAAGGTGGTATCTAGACTTCTGCCAACAACCTTCAAATGGAAGGAGGCCATTCCCGAGATTAACACAATCAACGCTGTGTTTGAGCTGAAAGGGGTTTCTCCTTCTAAAATCGCCAAGATCAAAAAGCAAACTTTCTCTGAGTTCTCAACCAAAAGGCTTGGGGACAATTTTGCTTGTTGCTCCACATGTGATCATCTACAAACTTTGAAAAGATCTGGCAGAGTCCAATTGAAATGGAAATGGCAGAAGGTGCTGGACAAGCATAATGCTATGGCACAGTCACATTGTGACCAATATAATTCTAACCGTTATAGATTTATTGTATATCCCCACAAAGTATTGACTATCATCCATGACAAAATGGATCAAGCAAAAACTGCTTCTCCAGTGTTTTCACATAAGAGCAAGCAATTAGATGGACTTTTCAAGTTGCTTATGTCCATCACGGATATGATAGCCCATGAGCACGGTGACTTGCGGTACGCACATTATGGCCTTTATATTTTCTCTCATGACTCCAATTATATAGTGGGGTCACTTGCTAAACTTCTACGAGACCTGGAGTTGCCTCCAAAATACTCCTCCAGCGAGTTATTTGTAGGGTCTGGCTTTGTTCCTCTCTTCAAAGCTATTCTAGAAGGCAAGGATATATGTAAGAATTCACTATGCCCTACCCTAGCAATCCCAATCCTTGCCACTCCTTTACCACCTGTTTGAACATTCAAATGGACAACGCCATTGGAGACAACAAGAATAGATTTGTATTTTCATTTTGGTCTCTTCTTGTTGCTAAATTTTTTTTTTGAGAGGTGCATGTTAGTTTCATATTGGTGGGGCATACACACAATGACATTGATGCTTTGTGTGGAAGATGGAGCATGAATTTGAAGAATGATAATTTCCCAACCATCCCATCTCTCATGAAGTCATTTATGGATGTAGATTTTTTGCTAGTAATTGTGCACTTTATTGAGGAAGTGCCAGATTTCAAATCCTTCATTGAAGGTCATTTTTTGGAAGGAGATGATGCACTTGTTGGTCATACAAAAGCTCAACAATTCAAATTTTACTTGAATTCTTCAAGATGTCCAATCATGAAATACAAGAAATATTGCATTGACCAAGATTGGCTACCAAAAGACAGTGCCTGAATAAAATTATGGCGGGAGGATTCTGCAAGACAAAGCTTATGGCTGCGGGGTGTGCCATTGCCCATTGCACACCTTCCCATGCGTAGCTTGGATGACATTTCCAAAGGGCTCTCAGGCGTTATCAATTATTGGGAAACATTGTGTGACACGGACACAAGCGGTGAGTATTGATGACGCCATGAGCATTTGATATTTTACTAGCGGGTAGTTCAAGCAAGCTTGGAAGTACCAATTCATCCCTTTCTTTTATTGATTGACGGATTTTGGCCAACTTCTCAATTGGAAGAGTCCATTGAAGATCAATTACTTGAAGATGGCAAGATTTGTGAAGAGTTTGCTAAAGTTGAAACCTATGTGGGCACTCTACGCAATTGCCCATAGCAGTCATTTTGTGTAGCACGTGATGTTCATGAAGGCTATTTCCTTGCAATTCAACCTGTAGATGGAGATACACGGCTTGTGTGGATTGCTAGGGCTCTATTCAACTTATTTAGTAATCCAGAGCACCCTACTTGTGTGTTTATTCAATACTTCCGTCCTACCGTGAGGGAGGTTAACATTCAAGAATATTATACTGGATGAGACTCTGCAAAAGGTTTGCATTGGAGAGTGGATGAGACTCAAGATCCAATCTGGGAAGAAACAAGTACTCTCATGACAGCATGGAAATCCAAAATTAAAAAGAATACAGTTGAATGTATCCTCAAAATTCCATCTGCTCAAATTGAGGTTAAAAATGCTAGCTTGGCTTCATATACTTCGAATTGGGTTCTCCTAAAGAAGGATATTTATTTGTATCATTGAGATTTAGTTAAGTAGTTATTGTTCTAGCCATGTATTGCTTGAAGAAATATTGTATTAGAAGCGTAAGCAATGACATATAGTGCGCCACGCTATAACTATAGAAATTAGTATGCTATAGCTATTTGATTTTATACAAAAATACAAATCAATTTTGTATTGCCTTTGCAAAGCAAAATGGGTTGCGTATGATATATATATCTATATTTTTACCTTATAATAGATTTTTTTTGCAAATCTTCTTCATTTCTTTCAAATTGTGGGGTGATATGAATTTGACAAAAATAATGATTACAGTCAGGGTTGTTACTTTGGACGAGTTTAGGCTGTCGAACAAGATGGACGGACAGACAAATTGAACGGGACAAGCGGACATGTCCATTTGGTCTTCTATTTTAGGGTTTCTAATAATAAATAGTGAAATTCATTTCACCTTGTTTTACCTCCCTTCCCTGACTTGGCTAGTGATTTCGCAACGACCTCAGCCACGCTAGCAAGGGGTGCGGACGTATGGGCGATAAAGCATGCACTAGGTACAAACGCCTATTTTGTGGGGCGCGAATAGTGGACGAGGCGTGCTCGCGGGCGTTGGGCCAGGGCGCACTCTTGGGCTGCAGTCGGGGATGTAGGGTCGGGGTGGACTTGCGGTGCGCGACCGCAGGGTGCGGCGCAGACATTGGGCTGGGCAACCTTGCATGGGGGAGGATGAGGCGCAGAGCAAGGGGGGCAGGTGAGGGCGCAAACATCCTTGTGCGGACATGGGGGTGAACATGTGAAACTTGAATTACTGTAGATGCAAACTTTGAATTTTTGACCAAGAGCAGGGCATTCAAGTCATAGTGCAGCTGTGCTGTAGTACTCTTCCATATTGCTTAGTTTTTAGAAGCAAGTATGGTTCATAATTCAATTAGTTTTGTACTTTAACCCTGAAACATTTGATATTCCATTTTTTGCCGAAAGTCATAATGACAAAAGTTTGGACACTTATATAGTTTCATGTCTTACATACAACTAAGTAGATTGTATTCAATGCAAATGTTAACATGGTTTGAAGAAAGAGTTCAAATGCACATATGCATACAATAACATTAAGTTTTAAGTGAGTTACTTCATAGGTGCATTTAGATAATTCTTTCTTTTCCCAAAATACAATAGTTCAGAGACATGTGCAAGTACCTATTTAGGGTGCATACCATAAAAAGTAAAACATCAACATATGTGATACAACTAATTTTGATAACTTATCTGCTGTGTACTTTGACATCTACTTTGGTTTTTATTCTTGGGATCCATTGCTTAGCATAATTCAACTTTGGCAAGGTCTAACAAGGTTCTCTAAACTTGAACTCCATGCCATGATTGTTGTGTATGAAAACTTTAGAAGGGCTGGCAGCTTGGCACAATGGTAGTTCATAATTAAATTGAATATGCTGTCAATATTCAAAGCTCTTGACATATTTTAGTTCTTTGAATCTATCTTATTTTTTGGGCTATTAATGCCCGAAGTGCAAAGGAGCTAGCAGTACACAAAACTAACATACCAAGCTGTGCCAAAGTTGGTGCTACTCATATTAAAAAAACCTCCTTTGCCCACACATGTTTCTCAAGCTTCACTGTCATTGTTTTCCACTATCCTTTGGTTTAGGGTATTAAAGCAACTAGATCTACGGATTGTAGAATGAGAGGGGCCTCTACAATCAACGTTTGCAATGCGCACATCATCATTAGCTGGTGCCTCATTGCATTTAGGATTGTCTTCATCTTCCAAACCCATAGAATCATCCTTGTTGTTCTCTCTAGATGCCTCACTAGTGTCCAACTATGAGCTCTCATTGCAAAACTCAAGCTCATCTATTCTTGCTCTACGTGTCTTGACAATCCTCTTATATTGCTTTGCTCTTGGATCTTGCAAATCTAAATCCACATGCGGGCTGGTGGAACCCCTTCTACCTCCATTTCTTCCATTTCCTTCCCTTGAGAAGGTATTGTCTGCATTTTCAATGTCAAGATATAGAAGTACCTCATCAGCTGGTCTTATTGCTCCAATTCCTCAAGTCAAACGTGCACTGCCTATGGCTATTGAACGAGATCCCACATTCCTTCTTCCTCCTCTTGGACAATTTACACCATATTCATCCATAGCAATAGCGAGACGCACTGGAGGGTTATTATTTTGAACATTGTTCCCAATGCCACCAAGGTTTCCCCTATTATTGTAACAATGCTAGTAATGTTTGTTCTTGATTGCCTAAACATTCCTGGAGGAGTATTAGGTACCACATCCACAGATTGTGATGCGCTACTTTGTCCACGACGTACTACTCCATTATTAGGGTGCCTTGCATTGTTAATAGGGAGTGCCAATACGAGAACGTTTTTGTCTCTAAACATTTGGAGGGTGGAACCTTGTGTACCATCAACTATTTGTTGTTCAAATGAAATGCTATGCCTTACTCCTCTTGTTGGGATTGATGTATTTGTGCATCTTGATGCAGGTGTTGGACTTAGATGCTGGAATCTGCGAGGGCTAGACATTTGAGATCCACCACGTTCTGCAAGAACAATGTCAATATTCTGGGGAGTTGGTACCTCCAAATTCCCACCCTTGACGTTAATATCTTGCAATATGTTATTGTCAAGATTACCATTCCTCCTTGGAAGACAAGTTTCTGTAGTCTCCCTTTCATTATATCTATGCTCCATAAATGATAATGTGTTGGACCCACTAGCAATGTCTGTTGGACCAATGTTGTCACTATCACCACCTACAGAACCATTGCTTGGAGCAGGGCTGTAATGATTGAGATCGATATCTCTGTCGCTACTATCAAAGTCAAATTCACCCCTTCCTTGGTCGTAATATAATTGTGTACGTCAAACATCGTCAGCATCTTCTTCCTACAAATCATAATTGTTAAATGGACGTGCTATTTCTCTGTCCATATTATCATCTGATGCATTGTCATTAAGCACATAATCATTATCAACAGTGTTAACTATTGGACCTTGCAGAATGGGTGTTGGGATGGGACCTACTTCCTCATCTTTGGAACCCTCTGATTGAAGATTCCTCTTATACCATACAGTTGGATTTGCCCCTAGTTTTTGACAAAGCATTCTGCTATTGGTATAAATATATACCAAATCCTCTGCCTTCTCCACTGTGAGGCGATTACAAGATCGATTGTGAACAAAAGAGTACATACTCCAATTTCATTCACAAGATGATGCTGAGCATGTCAATGACAATACATGCTTTGCAACTTTTGACAAAGCCACATCTGTAATTCAATGCCACCATAAATGCGGTTGCATTTCATTGCCATCTATTTTTGGTACCATTTGTGGATTGTATGGACCACTTTGTTTTTTGCATTGTGTTAATTCATATAGGACAATATCATAGCTTATACCTAGTACTCCTTCCATTTTACGAACTACTCAATACAAGGCCACAAGGAATGTATTGTGTTCCCTAATAGCTGAAGTGTCTTTCAAATAAGGATTTAAATAAGCAGCGGCATAATAGAGATCTTCAAACATCATACTCCACCTGTCATCAAAATCTTGCTCCAACTTTGATGCAATTCAATGAGGAAGTAGGAAAGGAGGGTCACTCAAAGAAAACACATGTCTTCTAAGATTTCTCATTGTCATCCAAGCTTTCTCCATGGCTGGCTCTCTTTTGTCAAACACACGTAGCGCTTTTAGAACGTCTTCAACAATGTGAACAAAGTTCTTGCAACAATCCCAAAAGCTCTGATCTTTGATGGCATCTCTCATGAGCATTGATATAGTTGGTGCATGTATTTGGCTTTGTGCTCTACTTTTGATAGCAAAGAATTGTATGACATGTTGACGTGTTAACAAGAGTTGAACTTTAGGTTGTAGTACAACTAGCCAGGAAAACATCAAGAAGCTTGTTGCAAAACAGGTCTCATTTGGTGTCAATAATTGCATATTCAGACTAACTTCCCTTAGAGCTACCATAGTCCCACAATGGCCCTTTATGAATGTGCATATTGTATGTGCTCTAGATATTAAGTTCTTGAAGTCCGGTACCTTGGCCCAATCTTCCAACATTAGATCTATACAATGTGTAGCACACCTTTGCTTGAAAATGTGTGGGTATGTGGCAACAACATCATCCATTGCTCCAAGCATGTTAGCTGCATTGTAGGTGCAAACTTGCCCCAAGTTTTTTGGCCCAACCATCTTAATGAACACTTTCAACTCTCTTGTAATGTAGGTTTTGGTTTTTTGGCTCTTGTTATATCAATGGAACCTAGAAGCACGTTGCCGCTTGGACAAGACATCATAACATTCATCAAAGGCTGATTTTGAATGTTGTCCCATCCATTGCTGCATATAGTCACCTCAAACGTCTTCACAGCAAACTCTGTTTTACTTTTTATTTGTGCCTCTATTTCCTTCTTAGGTTCAATGAACTTTGTCCTAAATTGCAAATACAACGGGGGGTGATATTGACATCCAACTATGGATGTGGCCTTCACTGCCTCAATGAATGCCAGGTTGTGGCCACATTGAATGGTATACTAGCTTCATAAAAAAAACTTACCCACTTTTGATCCAACTCATTCTTCCTTGCAATTTGCAATGCATTAGGGAGGTGTTGTTGGCATAATGATGCAGATCTTGCCGTATTTAATGCTGTGCGGCTTATAGATATAGCTCAACCTCCACCCAAAGGTATGTCAGTGTTACCTTCATCTGTTGCCACCGCGTCCGTCACTTTGTTCTACACGCACCAACTAGCTAAAGCTGGGGTTTGGATTTTCATTTGATGGACCGGCTCCAAGTCCAAGTATGTCTTTCTAATGTGACACAGAAAATCCAATTGGGACATAGTTGTCGCAATCTCAAAATTTTTGCTTTACTTTAGGAGGTGCTTTAGGACAAATTGCCTTATTGCTCTTTGCATTATACCCCAAATGCATTAAAGCCCGCTCACATTTATACGCATATTGTGTTCCACAAAACATGCAAGTGATAGTTTTACCATCACTTGAGAACTTATACCACAAGTCCTGCTCCCTCATTTGCTTTCTATTAGATGCCATTGGTTAGTGCCTCTTTGTAGAACCCGTCTTGCACTAGACATGATGCCTGAGTGTAATTCCTTACTAAATATCAAAATGTGAGCGTCAATCTTGCACTTGAAGTGACTATTACATCACCTTGGCAACAATATTGAGGTAGTTCTCCACCCACATGATTCAAGCAAGGAGCTCAAAATGAAGTTCAAGATCCGAAGACTTGGGGAAAACCTAAGAATGGAATGAGGAGCATGGTCCTTATATACTTCAAATCATGTTAGTCAAAATTTAGGATTTTGAGGGGCGTGACCTCATACTTGCAGGCAATGACTCCTGGAGAGTACTCCAAGTAGCTGACGTAGTCCATGCCTTTGGTGCCCTTCCTTGATCACTGGAGCTGCTCATGCGCGGACATAATTGGCATGGGCGCGAACGGCCATGCGTGGGTGTAGACGTGGTAAAGAAGCGACAGCAACAAGGTTTGTGGATGGGGGTGACCGCGCAGATTAAGCCAGGTGCAGGGACACTAGAAAGCGCGGACGGGGGCAAGCAGGGGCGCGGACACGGGCGAGCGCCCAGTTGAGTGGGGCACGTGTGTGCAAACGCTGACAAGCGGGTGCACGAATGGGAGCTAGCTCACAGATGGAGCCGGGAAAGCAAGGTGGTGGGCGCGTGGATGTTGGCAAGCGCACGGACGTTGACGAGCATGCAGACGCAGGCAGGTGGGCGCGCAAACAAGTGCAGGCCTGCGGACAGGAGCAAGGTTTGCGCCGACGTGGCGGAGATCACGCGAATGACAGGAGGTGTGCGCAAACGACAAGAGGTGCGCTCGAACGATAAGAGGTGTGCTTGAAGGACGGGAGGTGCACGCAAACATGGGGGAATGAGCACGGACGTGAGGGGGGTGCACACGGTCATTGTGGGTGAATGCGGACAAGGACGTGCACAAGAAGGGAAGGCGCAGAGGGTGCTGGCCAATGACTTTGGTCTGGCGCGGACATAAAGCGCAAACGTAGTCCGCGTAGGGCGCCAGCACAGGTCACGGACGAAATATTGGCGGCATTTACTAATGCCAAATTTCAAAATTTGGGTAGTAATTCCATGCATAAGCATATTTATAATAACTCATATTTACCTTGGAGTTTGACAGCAATGGTCTTTGTGGATCTCCCCATTGTATTCCATTATTTATTACTATTTTAGACTTAGAATGCTCTGCTCTAGTCCCACTAGTTATAGTTGGAGCGTTTGTCATGGATGATTCTTCATTGAGTACGGATATGTTTACACTTGGTGTTAAGAGTGGTAGTAGCCAAAGATAATTATATGCATTTGAACACACCTACATACTACATTCATATTCTTAATACCCTCCTATCACCAAGTGTGAACATACCATTAAGTCAGTTGAAATATATGTATGAGTAAACAACAATAATGTTTTAGGGTTTATGATGTAGGGGTTGTTACTATAGAAGGGTACTCCATACATTGGGAATAAATTACATAAAATTTGTGTACTAAACAAGGTTGGCTTTAATGATTTACAGAGTTTCTACATTAATGAATTGCATACCAATTTCCACCTACTTCCTCTTGCTTATTCTCTTACAATTTGATGAGTTTTGGAGACTAAGGAAATTTTGCAAATGTGGATGGAACTACAGTTATAGTTATTCCAAAATATCAATGGATATAAGAACGGCAGTAGTGGGCAAATAAAATATCTCATTGTATTTCTAAGTCCAAGGATAATTCCTATGAATCCTAAATAAGAGCAATACTGAGTAAAATCAAATTTGCAATACCTTCAAAATTATATGGAAATTGTTTCAAAATTCCAGAGGACATTAATTGAAACATGGATCATGGTGACCCCTTGTGAGGTCCTAATTTTAAAGAATTGTTAAAAGAAAAGGATACTAGGGGATCTATTCAAAACTTATTGCAAAAAGTGTTGGATTGACTTGAAACTTTTTTAACATTTTTCAAAAAAGTTGTGTGACATGTGGGATTAATTTGGGATTAGATTGAAACATGGGTCTTGGTGATCCCTTGTGAGATCAAAATTTCAAATACTTGCCAAAGGAAGGGATGAGAGGGGATCTATTCAAAGCATATAGCAAAAAGTATTGGATTGCCTTAAAACTTTCACAAAATCTTTCAATAAACATGTGTGACATGTGGGCTTAATTTGGGATTAAATTGAAACATGGGTCTTGGTAACCCTTTGTGAGGTCCAAATTTCAAATACTTTACAAGGGTACAGGTAATAGGGGATGTATCCAAAACATGTAGCAAAAAAGTGTTGGATTGACCTAAGACTTTCACAACATCTTTCAAAACATGTGTGTGACATGTGTAATTAACTTGGGATTAAAATGAAACATGGGTCTTGGTGATTGCTAGTAAGGGCTAAATTTCAAATACTTGCCAAAAGAAGGGATAATAAGGGATCTACTCAAAACATATAGCAAAAAGTATTGAATTGACTTGAAACTGTCACCACATCTTTCAACAAAGGTGTGTGACACGTGGAATAAATTTTTAATTAAATTGAAATGAGGGTCTTGGTGGCCTCGTGTGAAGTCCAAATTTCAAATATTTGTCAAAGGAAGGGATAATAGGGGATCTATTTGAAACATGTAGCAAAAAGTTTTGGAATGACTCGAAACTTTCACAACATCTTTCAAAATAGGTGTGTGACATGTGGAACTTATTTGACTTTAAATTGAAATGTGGGTCTTGGTGACTCCTTGTGAGGTCCAAATTTCAAATACTTGACAAAGGTATAGGTAATAGGGGATGTATCCAAAACATATAGCAAAATGTGTTGGAATGACTTGAACATTCACAACAACTTTCAATAAGGGTGTGTGACATGTGGGCTTAATTTGGGATTGAATTGAAACATGGGACTTTGTGACCCCTTCTAAGGTCAATATTTCAATTGCTTGCCAAAGGAAGGGATAATAGGGGATTTATTCAAAACATATAGCAAAAAATATTGGAATGACATGAAACTTTCACAACATCTTTCAACAAAGGTGAGTGGTATGTGGTATTAATTTGGGATTAAATTGAAACATGGATCTTAGTGACCCCTTTTGAGGTCAATATTTCAATTGCTTGCCACAAGAAGGGATGATATGGGATTTATTCATAACTTATAGCAAAAGTGGTGGAATGACTTGAATCTTTTCAATTAATGAAGGTCATCCATTAGGGCTGTGTTGAATGTCTATTTTTTTCTACTTCAAATTTTACCATATTAGTCGAATGCAACTGAACTTGTTGTCGTAGTCATATTTAACCACATAATTGACTATCACATGATAAATTTTCAATGCTTTAGTTTGTATGTATAGACCATTAGAAAACAACCACATGTAGAATTTTCCAAGAAAAATAACAAGATTGAGGTACATATATTTTTGAATTGTGGTAATTCATACGCTGGCTTACAAATATTGCCAAAGGCCTAAAACAAAAAACTGATATGCTTGTGTATTTGTACACACTACTCCTGCATTCACTACCAACCTAGCATGGGTGCTTTGCAAATACTTTACTGTCTACAAAAGTAGGTGGTTGGCATAGTCTAGTTGTATGAGACACTTGACAGCACCCGAAGAGTGTCCGTCACTGTGGTCTTGTCATGCGTGGTTTGCTTTCACAAGTCTTGCAAAGCCTGTTCTAACCTATTCAGAACTATAGGTCTTGTTTCAAAGTTCCTTGCACTAAATTCTCTCTTCCACATTTTACTGGCTATCCACCTCACAGCGAATGACTGTGCAGCCATTGAATACAAATGCTTCTACTGTACTTTGTCAATAGAGTTCTCAGACCCTTGAGGCCCATAAACATAGAATAGCTTTGGAGCAGCAAACTTTTGTTTTCCATGTACCTCCCATGCCACTTCCAAGTTTGGGTATCCATACTTGGAAGGCTAGCTCTCCACAACTCAGCTAGATATGCTCCAATCACATATACCTATGTATATGGTACCTTCCTTCTAGTTATCATAATGTAACAAGACATTTGAAGGTGAGAGGTCATTGAGGAGGAAATTTGCTGCGTGACACTTTCCAACAATAACAAGCAAGGATAACGCTAGTTTTGCTTGATTTGCACAATATGTAGTGACCCATCTCAACTCCTCTCATGTTAGCCCAAATGCTTTGTCATGTATTATTTCTTCATTCTTTTGCTCTTATGATACATGATTAATGTACAACATGAGGAAACTTTCCAATGACCCAAGGTTCCATCATATAGAGTATGCCTCCATAGTATTAGGATTCAAATAAACAGGGTGGATGATGCCTGCATGCTGGACGGGGCATGTCATTGCTTCCACCAGCACTTCTTGCTTTTTCTCCTTGTGGTTCTATTCCTTCAAGCTCTTCCCTACAAAATCCACATGCGCTGTGGTCATGTTACACTTGGAAATTCAAACTTTCCTCATAGTCCCATATGCTCCTTCCGCCATACAACCCGGCATGGGTACAATTTTACTGAACTCAATTAGCCCCTCTACAAGACCTATTTTAGTAAGGTCTAATAAAGCAGTTTCTGTGGTAAATCTCCACGGAGATGGTTGAGTATGAGAGCTTGAGAACCTCTTGCTCTCCTTCTGTACATATTGGAGACGTGTGACAAGATCTTCATGAGTCAAATCTTGACCAAGGTCCACGTCCTTTGCCACATAACCATATACAACCTCAATATTTGTTGTCACTTGCTTGACCTAGTCTAAGATCCACTTTGAATGATCCTAAAAGTCCACATAATTCTAGAATTCCTCTGATTGATCTAGCCCATCTTCAATTGCTTCTTTCAAGTCCTCAAGCAACTTGCTATAGCCCAACTCATTGTTCTTGAAGTACTGCCTCTCAAGTGAGTCGTTTTTCCATGCTTTTGTAGAAATCAACTGCAATTATATCTAAGTTTGTTGAGATATGGAGCTGTAGGCAAATGGGGGTTTTTTGCCTTTGTTTTTTTTACTACTGCTAGTTACCGACATAGATGAGTTTGACACCATTGCTACATCCATTGTAGCCACCGCTAGAATGAGAACCTCCGCTAACACATCTAAATCCTCGTAAAAAAGGCGTTTTCCTTTATTTGCTGAACTACCACCTATTGCAGACATAATTCAACGACAATAGTGATTTAATGAAAAGAGACTAAAATGTGAGTTTAAAAAAAAATTGCAATAAGTTGGTATGAAGTAGGCGGCAAGCACAGAATTCCGTTCAAACCCACAAAATACAAGCCGCAAAGCAAGCTGATGCGTGGGGCATCAAGAGATGTGTTTGGCAAATGACCAAGGAGGGGAGGAGGCCTTTATATACCTCCTTGGGATTTAGGGTTTGCACCCCACCGCCTTACGTCCGCGCCCTATCCCCTCTCGTCTGTGCCCCGGCTCGGTCCGTCGACGCTGAACCCCTGCACATTTGCGGCCCAATGCCGGGCGTTTGTGCCTCTTTGGAGCGAGTCCGCGAGCCCCGTCGTCCGCCATTTGCACCCTCGCCGTCGCGCGACAACCAGCCCTGCCCAAGACCGTGCATGCGCTGCCCTCGCACTATACCTTGCACCCAGCCGTGTTGTGTCTGTGCGCTCCGCCCCTGCGCGATCCCTTGGCCTGTTGACCCACAAAACCACGCTCCTTGCTATTGCGCATCCGCGCCCCCTGCCTAATCGCGTCTGCGCCCCTCGCTCAAGCGCACCTGAGCTCCCTGCCCTTTGAGTCCGCGCCCCCTTTTGCATTTAGGGTCTCCTGCCCCGCACGCCCTTGAGTCCGGTCTTGTTGTCAGCGGCTAGACAAGTTGCCTGCAAGTGTGCGTTGCTGGACATTCCCACGCCCACACAGACCCGTTGGCGCCCAAACTTAGGCCGTCTATGCCCACACTTCTCCCGTCCGCGCCCACACCTTCGGATCTGCGCAAACCCTAAATCATCCTTGCCCCTATGGCTTGCTCCCGTACACCTTCCCCTATAAAGAGGTTTGCGCCCCTACCATTATCACTTTACTCACTCCCTTCCTCTTCTACTTTGATTGAGCTAGTTGGTTGGGAGCCCAGGTGGGGTCTGCATTGGATTGATCTAATTCACTCTAGCTCTACCTTCTTCTACTACCTGTTCACTATGTCTGCTGCAAGTACACCCGGGAGACTAAGAAAGAAAGAGAGAGATAAAAATAGGGAATGACATGGGAAGAAGCAAAAAAAAAGATGCACATTTTGCGCAATCAAGCAAAGATTGCATTCAAGGGCTACAAAGACATTCCAGCACCTTGGTCTCATGAGAATTGTGCTGATTACATTGATTGGTGCCACATTTCAAGGTTTTCCCTAAAGATTGACACAAATTTTACATCGGCCCTTCAAGAAGGCCAACTTGAAGTACTGCAACAATGTAGCATTAAGAGATTGTTGCGTAGAAGTCTACCAAATTGTGTACAACACTCCCCATGTGAAGTGTAACAAAGTCTTGCTTTTCATAGCAAGAGAAGTTTGGGCAAAATTGAAATTACAAAGAAAAGTGGATTGGTCCACCATAAAGGGTGTAAGTGAAAAAGTGCAAGTTCCACATCCACGTGATGCATTTATCCCAATGGGAGTAAAGAAATTTCCCGAAGCAGGGTTGAAGTGTACAAAGTTGACAAAGAAGTCATCTGAGAAGTATGAGACAATGGACTCTGCAACAGATGACAATTCTAATGGAACTCAAATGCCAGTGCCTAGGAGAAGTGTCCGTGCCATTAGTCAAGCTAAACGGAGGAGAACTGCTGCGACATGTACGACAGTACATCCTACTTATATAGTCACAAAAGTAGGGGAGCCTAGCATTGAAACGATGGAATTGTTAGATGATAAACAAACAAGATTTGATGTGCCATTTGCAAACGTTGGCGGCAATGGCATGATCATTGACCCCAAGGACGGTCTCATGGGTGAAAGAACACTACGGTTGTCCAAAATCATAGTCACGGCAAAATTACTGCACATGCAAAATGTTTGTAGTCAATTTTACCATAGTTGTTGTCACTTTTTTTGCCAAAAAATAAAGGAATAGCGTCTATAATCTTGTAAATTTCAAATATTGCTTAACAAAAAACAATTTTTATCTAATAATTCAATGCAAGGAGTACAAACAATTAATGTTTGTACTGTCACAGTTTCTGGTTTTGTTTTGTAGTATTTATTGTCTTCATTGTAGGATTTCATTTTTGAAATTAAAAGGATTAAATTCAATGTTCTAATGTTTAGATACAATGTTTTAGGGTTTAGGGAGAGTTTAGGGAAGTTCATAAGAACATATCCTTGCAAATGTGTGATGTTTGCATGAGGGCCAAATTTTGCCTATAAATTGATTTTTTTATATTTTTAAATTCATAATGTAAAAGTAGACCAATTGATTTAGATGGGCCATCATTCAATTATGGTTTATTTAACATTTTCTTTATCTGTTATTCTAGCGGAGATTTATGCACCATTTTCTAGACTAAATCCAATAAAGGCTCTAGGGTTCGCCCATTGTACATGGAATGTATTGTGCGTACATGTTGTACCGTTTGAACCAATGGTTGTTCACCACAATTCATCTAAATTGGGAGTCACTTGCAACATTGTCTAGTATATGTACTCACTTTTGTAGTGACATTCCATTTGATGAAAAGTGCAACAATACTCTAATTCTGTCTTCTCTCCATCAATCTAGTCGATTTGAATTTCCAATAGGTTACTTTGAGTAGTAGATCGACTTCACACCTCCGCTTGGAGTTTCCAATTTCACTCTAGAGAAGTAAAGACTAGCAAAGATTTGTTGTATGAGTGGAGAACATCAAAGATTGTGGTTTGTTGCTCAAGGGTATTTGTTGCTAAACGTTGCGGCTGTTTTTTGGAGATCGCATCAACGTCAATTTTTGCAAAGGTTAGTGCTATTTCATGACCTTTTAGTTTGGCCAACATTGTCTTGTTTTTGCCATGAGCTTGTGTCTTTCCTATCAATGTAGCAATACTTTTTTTAGCTTGCATTCGAAATTTGAGAGGTTTGGAGTCTTGATGCCGACAAAACCTTAGGATTTCTGGTTTTTGGAGTTTCACCTATGCACAATGTTTTAGTACAACGTGTTTTGTCTACGGAGTTGTTTGGTATAGCCATTGTGCAACATGTACAATGTTCTTGTACAATGTTTACACTGTTGTAAAGGAGGGTCAACACTTCATCTCCTAGATTTTCCATTCCATGGTTATTTCAAGTAAAAAGAGAAACTCCAATTGTACCTTCATTGTTCAATTTGTACTATTCTAATACATCTTGTACAATTTTAGATACCCATTATAAAGAACATATTACAAAAACTCTTGCATAATGTACATTCTTTCCGTGGACAACAGAATTGAAGTAAAGTAACTATAATCCAGTTTGAAGTTACCCTCAATTCTTTTATTGACTTCTTCTTGTTTTGCAGGCACTAAAATGATGGCGTCCGACAACAAGTGGGTGGTTTGGAGCTGATGGTTTAGGGAAGAAGATGATCATTGCAATGGTTTTAGCGACAACGGCTTCATAGACAATCATCTTGCTTCTATCTCACCACACGGAGCCAAAGACAATGTCAAACCAAACATGATGAAGAGGTCCTTGGATAAGGAACTAGAGAAGTTGGCTTCTTTGAAGAAGCATCCTCTTCCACTTGCTATTACTATAGAGGAGTTCAAGAGCATGTATGGTTTGCCAAAACATGGTAAAAACCCACATAAACTTTTAATTCCACAAGACCTCCTTGAGAAAGACTTGAAGGAAGTATTTGGACCAGCAAAGGGGAGAAATGGAAGAGCTGGATATTCTTATGCGGAATGCAAGGATGAAGATGTCATTGCGTGCATTTTTTAGATTTTCCCACTTGTATATTTATGACATTTGCCAAGGTCCAAGGTCATACCAAAGCAATTTGCTAGGGGTATAGATATGGAGAAGATCAAGAGAAGGCTTGTTAGTTGGGCAGAGTTTGCTGGAACATCCAACAGAAACCAACGGAGTAAGTGGTTGAAAAAAGTCTTGTTGTGTTTGTCACTTGTGGCAAACATCACTGGCACTAACAAGGGCGACGCGTACAAAGCAAAAGGCATAGACGACCTCTTTCACAACCCCAGTGCCGAACTTTGGAATACTTGGTACAAGATCCGCTTTGCTGTACAAGACGGTACAAAGAGCGTACAAGACAATACAGAGACTGAAAAGGACATTGCAGACCTTATCAAACTAGCATGGTTTGTGGGTTTACAACTACATGCAGTAACAGAGGACTACATTACTGCAGAGAAGGGGAAAGGGCATTTGTCTACCAAGGCATCGCAAGAAGAAGGGATGCTGCAGAGAACTGAAGCCAAAGTTTTGAAGCTATAGAAGGTTCACAAAGCAAAGAATACGGACGTTACCTGAGATATAGCGGAAACATACAATAAGATGATCAGGGATGCAATGGTCAATTATGATGCAGCAACGTCTGAATTAAAAAACTATGATCTAAGGTATGAGCAACTTCAAGCTTGGGAGACGTGTCTGAGGAGGCAGTTTGATGCCTTGTCATCTCAAATTGCTAAAATGAAAAGATGTCAAGTTGGAGTGAATTTGAGACCAAGACCTATGTGCTTTCAATTTGACTGCACGACAGTTTGCAAATTTGACACCATTTGCATGACACCCTGTGCACTTTGCATTAGCGGATTTGCCCTCAATGACATAATAGTGTGCACATGCGGCCATTTGTATCATCCATGATGCACAGGGGTCTGGTTTGCAGTTGCTAGCAAGTGTGCAAATACAGCTTGCGATAAAATGGTGCATCCCTCTTGGTTTAAAAGTTTTGGATTTGGCAAATTACATGCACCTCTTCAAGAATTGGTGCAGGTTTTGGAATTAGAGGAGGAACAAGACAGGCTCCTCAAAAATCTCACAAGGACAATTCTAGACTACCATCCATTTATCGGTATGCAATTCCGACCATGTGCTTATAGCGTTATGCAATGTTGCAACTTGTATATTTTGTAATACAGGCAGTACACACTTCAGTACTGTTACGTACAGATTAGTACAATAAAATCTAATATTAAATACAACCATTGTACAAGTGGTACATTGTAATCAAAAAACAATGGCAGTACAGTTTGATTTGTAAAGGGTTATCTATTCATTTTTGTTCCTTATCTGCTAATTTACAACCTCACTTGTTTTGTTTTTTTGTGGTCTAGATCCAGAGAAACTATCCCAGGAGCAATCAAAGAAATATATGGTGTTGACACGGACTTGAAATTATGTCAACGATAACATTGTAGCTTCTATAGAAAGCACAAGTCCTCTGCTAAGCCTTAGTGGTGGGACTGATGGGTCGATTGGTGGAACTAATGGGTCGCCAAGTCTAGGCAATGGCAATGCTGCTGGTGGCAATTGAAGTTGGGGTAATTTTGTCTAACATCCTTTACTTGTAATGTCAGTTCTCCAAGTACCGTTTATAGATGAAGTTGCAGAGCCTATTCAGATTAGATCCAAGGTTGCAAAGGGAATTGAGGATGCTACCACATAGCCTGTTGCAAGAGTAGTTTCCAGTATGTCTTGCAGGGTAGGTGTTGAGGCAGAGCTACAAGAGCATATTTGGAAGTTGAAGGAGGACAATGAAAAATTCAAAAGAATAGAGAAGTTAAGACAAGAAGCTGAAGACTTAGAGCGCAGCAAGAAATTGAGAGAGGAAGCATTGACAGTAGACGGGGTGACTAGGGTGGTGATTAAGGTGCCAAAGCCTCCACCACTACCTCCAATTGACATTGAGATTGCGATATCAAAGCGGAAGACCAGAAGTGAAATAGCTACGGAGGAAGCAACAAAAGAAGTATAAGAGCCGCAAAAGAAACAAAAGAAAACCAAGAAGAATCATAAGGTTACCAAACTCGGTTAGAGTGAGGAATGCATTTGATATAAAAAGTACAAATGTAGACGCAAAGGGTAATTGAATACGTCATGAACATAATCTTGCATGCCAGGCCAAGTCCTGCTTTCATTTGTTGGGAGATAGTAGTGAAATCAATATAAACTTGTAGATTCATACTATCAAATTCATTTCATTATTTTTTTAGGATTTGGGGTGTTTGACACATTGAAATTGCATTGAAGTCTTTCTAGGAATGACTTCTTAGTTTTGTGGGACAGCATTGCAAGTATAATAGATGTCCTCTATATATTGTTATTGTTTATCGATGCTGTGAATCAAAATAAATAAAATTACTATTTTTGTCCCTTATTTGACAATAGTGGCCTTGTAGAACTCTTAGTTCTTTGTCTCTGATTCATCTTGAAGCACTCTTGGTTCTTTGTCCCCATTTCATGCTGCAACGTTCTTAGTTTCTGGAGGGATTGGTTTGCCTAATCTGTCCAGAATTGTCTAGCATCAACAATAATTAACTTGAAAAATACAAACTAAATTAGTGTGCATTTCAATAAGTCTTTAAGCTACTTTTTCATATTTTGTTATTTTTTATTAGTGTATTGGTTTGTACTTAACCCTAAAGGATCAAGCCTTTCTTTCTACCAAAATCACTAAAAACTACCACTTCTAGGAGGTTTAGAAGAAAGAGATTTTGTGTTTTGTATTTGGGGAATCCAACCATAGGATCTTGTCCCAAACTAGAAGAGGTACTTGTGAGAAATAAATCAGCTCATTCCAAATGGAGATGAGTGAGATATTTACATATAGTGAAAATAAAAGTCTTTTTTCATGCTGCCCAAAAATTTCTAAAGCCTTTGACCACTCTTATAACAAAAAAATTGCTCTACCCAAAATTGCGCTTTATTTTTTCCATGTAGGAGATCAAGTTAGGTATGTGTGGGAGAATTTTCAAATCAATTGGAACTATACAACACATGCAAAAAAATAGTAAATTAAAAAAAGTAGATAATGAGTCAAAACACTAAATTGTTAAGAATTTAATTATGGAAATGAAAAATGCCAATCCCTATGGTCATAATGTTACAATAAACAATCTACATCCTTTGGTTTTGTTTATTTTCCAAAATATTGAAAATTGAGTGAAATAAAGGACTTCAAAGTTTATTTTAGAGTAGACATTCCATAGCTACCCGCAAACAAAAACTCCTCATAACTTTCATGTCATTGATTGAGATTGAATGACTCAAAGCTTCTCATGAATAAAAAAATCTAAAGAACCCATTTCAAATTTGAGTTTACAAAAAAAGTAAATTTTAAAGAATTTTTTGGGCTACTCAAATGGGCAGTTTTCCTCAAATTTTTTGAAATTCATGCATAACTTCTTTGTCAAACGTCGGAATGAAGAAGAAATTAGATGCCCATGCAGATCTTTGAATTCCCCACGTTCAATAAAAAATTTGGAATATCACATAAAGTAATTTAGCCATAAGTACATGCCCAAAGTCCAACCTCTCCTCCAAAGGGACAGCGGTCCTTTAGGGGTTAATAAACCACTAAAAATTATTTAAGAAGTTATATCGCTGCACTACGGTTTCAGACATTATTTATTGAGTGCTTGTTCAGATGAAGTGCATTATATTGGTATATACCGTTATCTTTTCAACAAATTATTCTTGCAAATGTGCCTTTTGAGTTGGAATCATGGGTGTTTTGTTGGCTATGTGGCAACTTCCTGGCTTTGACACACACGTTAATTTTGCAAGGGATGATTGCATGCTTGCAAAGGGCCAAATATTGGCAACCTAAGCAACAATTTCCTCAAAACAGAAACGACAAGTTTGAAGATGAAGTTCTCACTTCTAGGTTGTATGACTTGTATCAAGGAGTGTACTTAGTGTACATTTTCTATGTAGGGGACCAGTACGTGTCGAGTATGTATACTCTAAATTTGGACTAACCTACAACTAGGTCTATGTTTCAAAGTGTCTTTTTTCAAGTACATTCCCTTTTGCACATTCCAAAAAAACCACATGAACTCTAGAAGTCCAACCATCAAGGTGTTCTCTTGGGCACAAAGTCCATCATCCCGCCAAAAATTGGCCTACCTAATGTGTTCCTTCTAAAAATCAATCTGCACAGCAAAGCCCCGTAATGGCCAGGCTGCCCAAATAATCCATGCAGACCTCTTGTCTTGTTGTTTACATAGGAAAGGGTTGGCATCCAATATGTAGAGACAAGATTAGTATATGGGTATAAACATTTGCTTATTAATTTTGGTTGCACGTTTTGCCGTGTAAGAAATAAAATATTCTCTTATTAAGGGAATTGATATGTGTTCCAGACCCTTTGAATTACTATACCACACCCTGGGGTGAATTTCAGATTTCTACCATCAAAAATCAGAAATGGAGAATTAGGAATTCAAATTTAGACTTATAGACTTTGATATACTTTAGCACCACAAAAATGTTGCGATTCAACAACACCCAATGAAAAAGTTTAGCTAGGGAGAAAAATTGTACTTTTACTTTTGTTTGTAAAAAATTAAAAGTGTTTTCATTGGGTGTTTATGAATTGCAACTTTATTTTTAGTGTTGTACTAAATCATGGTCTCTAATTGCAAATTTGAATTCAAAATTCTCAAATTCAACTTTATCATGGTGGAAATCTAAAATTAGCTTTGGTGTGGTACAATAATTCAAAGGGTCTGGAACACATATCAATTCCCCTTACTAGTTATTGTCACTGAAAGTTTTGCATCTTGGTGCTAAAATTGAATTTTCACTTCAGCTTATGAGGGGTCCACGTCACCTCACACCATTCATAAGACCTGCAGACACTTTAATACAAAACTACTTCATTTAGGGCATATTTTACATTCAAATAGTCTATGATTTAGTTTTGATTTCTTAATTTCATTCATAGGAAAAGAAAAGGTCCTTGGTTTATACAGTTCAATGTACCCTTGAAAAAAAGAAGGGAAAATGTGAAAATACCCTTTGATTCATTCAAAATATGAAATATTCCCCTACAATATTTGGAATACCAAAAATACACTTGGCTTTGTGTAGGAATATCATTTACACCCCTAGTTCTTTGAGACCCTCAATTATTATGAAATATCAAATATATTCTTGTACTATTTGAATAATAAAATCAAAGTATCTTTAATTATATTGTGCTCCTTTTTGCAATTTTTTTAAAATACTTGGATAGTACAATGGAAAGTAGTCTTTAAGAAAATGTAAATTGAATGCAAGCCACATCTAGGAAAAGCTATTTAAGCTTTATACAGGGTGTTTTTGTGTAAGTCTATTGTAGTAAAAGCCATTGCAATGGTTACATAGTAATTTCATGTATGTCATTTTTAATATTTCTGACAAACCGCACTAAAGAGGACAAACAAACTATATAACTATGAGTATAATTGATACTTTTATACAACGCTAGGGAGAATTTTGATATTGTAGATAATATAGGGGTATTTTTTTTACTTTTAAAGAATTGTGGGGTATTTCTCAAATCTTAAACCCTACTAGTTCTTAATTTGGTATTATTTAGTATGGATTCCGTAAGACAAAATGAGTCCATTCTTTATATGTTTTGGTTTGGTTCTCAATTTATAAGAATACAAAGTTCTAATTTGTTAATAGTTGTCTAACCTTCTAGTATTCATGTTATAATTTTACAAAGAGAATTGTCCAAAATGACAAAAATATGTCCAAATCAACATGGCTTAATCTACATAAATTGTCTAATTTGACAGTTTTTTGTCATTTTAGACACATTTAGTCAATTTGGACATGTCAATTAGGACACAATTTCTTGTAGTATAAGAAAATTAAAAAATTATCCTTGATTTATAATTCTCTTCATAAATATGAAAAACTTGAATGTTTATTCTATATTGCTGGCTAGAACTTATTTTTAAACAGTAGAGCAACTATTCACGATTCAATATCATTTAGTACTTTCTCTATATAAGAAAAAATAGAATAATACTTTTCATATTGATCATATAATATTGAAGATTGTATATGTATAAACACCCTTTATCATGGATCTATGGTTTTTAAGGTAAGAATTTCCTACATTGATCATTGTTGCTAAATGAATTTATTATAAAAATACTTAGAGCAATCATGACTATTGTTATTGCAAAATGTTTTATTTATTGAAAAAAGTAAGTCATTATTGATTTTTGATTGTTCATGAATCAATTTTTTACAATTATGAAGATATGTGTATATTATTTAATATGGTTTAGTAATTCTTCTATATGAATAAGAATATGCATTGTTTTCTTTCATTGTTCATGAATATTTTTTTATAAGAATAAAAATATATTTTTCTCCATTTTAAATTTTCTATATATATATATATATATATATTTATATATACACATATTTATATGTATATTCCTACTATTATGAATATCCACTATTTTGCATTATAGAAGATTGTTGATTTATTTAAGAAGAATGTGAACATCCATTATTTGTGTATGCTTAGGGGTCTAAATGAATATTTGTGTTTCAGAAATGTACATAAGAAAAAGGTATTGATTTGTTTTCCTCATCATATCCTTATTAGTATTTTCTCCAATATTATCTTTCCAATAATGGTAGCGCTTGTTTTTTTCAATACTTTGGTTGAATATTTAGTTGTATAAGAAAAGCAACAGGAATCTATATTTTGATTTAATACCAATGAAAGTTTATTTAAAATATGTAGGAATGCTCAAAAAAGGAAATGGGATCAATTGTGATTGATTAGGGAAAACGCATGGACGTAGGTGCAACTTGCACCATGAGGGAAGGATAAGGAAGGTTTGATTTATTATTTATTTTGTTACAATGTTACCTTTATATGCATAAGATCACCCTACTTGTTTTTTTTATTGAGGTTTATTATTTCTTTTGTAGGAATAAGAAGTTTCATTGTTTAAGATCATTAATAATGAAAATTTATTTTATAAGAATTATAAGACCTTCTTCTTACATTTTAAAATTTACATATATATTCT
This sequence comes from Ulota crispa, assembly GCA_963920765.1. NCBI lineage: Eukaryota > Viridiplantae > Streptophyta > Bryopsida > Orthotrichales > Orthotrichaceae > Ulota > Ulota crispa. Next base: position 6,128,795 of record OY987252.1, read on the forward strand.
TTATACAAGAATGAACATCTCATTTCTTTCATCATTACAGTTTTGTTTCATTTGTTTAAAAAGAATATTACCACTTATTATCTTCCGTTACTGTTTATATATTTATTTATTTTAAGAATAAGAATTCCCATTATTTTAACTATCATAATTGAGTATTTATTTTATTATATATTTATATGTTAATATAAAATTATATATATCTATATACATATATATATATTAATATATATCTATATATATATTTAATGTTTTTATTTCTTTCCTAGACAATAAGAATATCCATTTTTTCTCAATCTTATAATATAGTTTTCACATTTTTAGTAAAAGTAGTGGATAGGTATTTTTAATATGGTTTTGTATTTTCTTTACAAGACTAAAAATATTAGTTTTTTTGCTTTTATTGCATTTATGCATATCCCTTGTAATAAACAAGCACATTTATTTCTTATCATTTTTGTTGACTATCATATGAAGCCCTATAATTCCTTTGTGTTTAGAGGCCCAAAACTCTTTCAAAATACTAGTCTCCAAACCTAAGTCAAAATTTTCATTGAAACTTACTTTTCAACAAATCCAACCTTAGGATCCTTTGGTGGACTTGCATAATTACATTGTCTGAAACTTCAAGAATGAATATCTTTAGCAATTGCAAGATCAATGTGCCTAAATTTAAAAAGGTATGTTTTTCTACTCTTTCCAGAAGGTGAAGTTCTATATTTCAAACTTTTTAGAGAAACACACGTACATTGTATTTCTTGTGTAATTTTGGCAATAAGTTGGAAAATGACTTGAATGCATTATAAAAAATGTTAATTTGGAAACAAAAAATTAGAGTCATTTTTAACCCCTGAGCACCCAAGCGACCCGATATTGGTCGCTCTAGATTTTAAAGCCTTGTTTTGAGGCATTGGATCTAAATTTTTGGTCTTGCTATAATCTACAATTATGAAGGCATTTAAGTTGTTCATGTCAATGGAGTAATGGCAAGGAAAGTCAAATTGTTGTATAAGCGCTATAAGAGATTTGATTTGGTGAAACACCATACAGAGCAATGGTGTGGGTTAGCAAGCTGTGTTTTACAGGCTACAATTGGTCAATATCTCATGCAAGCTTCCTTGTATAAGCTTTGTGGTAGCAAGAAAGTTGTTGGCAAGGATTCAAGCATGTTCTAAACCCTTATTATGGCAACTGTCACCAATTGTGCTGGTTATTGTTTTTTGTGCATTAGCAATTTGAAGCCGTAAAACTTGATAAAAAAAAGAAGTGCAATTTTCAATAATTTACAAGCGTGTGCATTGACATCTAATCTTGCTGCTCATAAAATTTGAATTGAATTTGGAACTTATTGAATTTTTTAAAAATCATCAAATAGCAACTACCTACCAAAAAATGAGATTTTGTCATCACATGTTGTTTGATCAAATGTTAGAATCTCCCATCTCCTGTGGTGGATTGTTCCCAAAATTTGCAAGCCATTTTCTAAGTAGGTATTCCACTATTTTCAATGGTCACTTTTTGTGGATCATATGATTGACCGAGATACGATGCATCAAAGTTGTTGGTCTCCAAAAATTTTGATTTTGGTGGATATGGCTTGGACGCTCAAGGGTTAAAAAAATTGTAAAGTGAAAGGTACTAATGAATGAATGATATAACTAATATGCTAATATATTTTGGAAGAATCTGAAGATAATTAATCCCAATGGTGAGAGTACTCTAACAAACAATCAATAAATTTAATTTTCATTTTCATTAGAAAATTTTGGAAATTAAGAGTAAAAGATAACTTTACATGTTTTTCCTACCCTCTTCCTACCTTCATTGATTGCAAAATAAAACTCTTTTTAACTCTTACCTCATTATTTGGAATTAAGTGATTCAACTTTTTTTCTAATAAGTATCAAACTCTACAATTCTATTTATAAATTATTAAATATTTTAGAATATATTTTTTGCTGCCCGATTTGACATTTAAATTGAAAAACTTCTAAATTTTGCATTAGTTATTGGAATGATACAAAATAAAGCTTCACCTATATATTATGATGAGTAGTGCTCATCCATCCTAAGTATTTCATGAAAAAATTCCAAATTATGAAGTCAATAGAGCATGTCCGAGTTCACATAAAGTTTGAATTGGTTTGCTTGGTCCTTTAGGATTTAAGAAGAAGAATGTTTTTCATTAATTTTGTTAATTATGAATGAATGATTTTTCTGTAAGAACAAGAACACCCATTTTTTTTCCTTCATTATTATGTTACTTACTATTTAATAATAAATTTAGACTATTGATTCAATTACCTTATTACAATTAAGTGTATGTGCATAAGAGTATTAACACTTTATTTTTATCATCATTAGTTTCTATGTCTGTTTTTGAACAATAAGAATACCAAAATCTTTTATTTACTATTTGTCACTATTTCTATTTATAACAATAAGTACACATGTACTTCCATATAATGTGTATTCACTTGGAAAAAAACAAATGACATTTCTTTACAACTTCATATGCATCATTTGAAAATTTCATAATGAGTTGTTGTGTACATGAGTTACGTTACTCCCTTGCTTTAATTTGTTGTCATTAATATAGCATGTTCACTAGAGGCATTCAGTCACGTCTACTCCTAGGGTGATTGGTGATACCCAGTTGGCAGTCTAGCAAGTACCATTTATTGACGACAATTTTCCAATATTGGAAGCGTTGTTTCTGGTTGTCTGCTTTTTGTTCTCAGCTTTGTTCTCCAACATTGTCGATTGTTTTGGAGCCTTCTTTGTTTAGAGAGACTAATGTTGCGCATTACTTGCAAATACTAAATACAGTAAGATACAAGACAAGATTTTGTTGTATTGGCCGTCTTGGAGAGCGCTGTGAATTCTGACTTGCAATTCTAGCAAGGAGGCAAGGTAGTTCTTCATTTTGCTTTTTACATTGTTCTGCTCCACGCAACTTCATTTTCCACCTAAAAGTCTTTACTTTTGTTTGTAATTGGACAATGCTACAAAAATTTCAATTCCAATTTAGTCCGCTTCTTTTTCCTTTTTGATTTAGGATGGATCTACATCCGCCAAAACCTTTATCATATTGTAAACCTGAGTTGAATTCCAATGCATTTCTGCAACTATGCTAGTTCAGTGCAATTAACAAAGCCGTTGTGATGTTGTTTTACTGTGCAATTTTATTCAAGGACCACTAAAACCAACAACGCATGGAATTGCTTAGGGTTGGAAGGAAGAAGTTGAAGTGCGTGAAGGCCTCTTGGTAAAATCTCTCTTTTTAGTATGTTTTGTGCTTGAGATATACTCATACTCTCTTTGGAGGTTTAGCAATGAATTCATGATTTCTATTGAATAGTTTGCCAAAACCCATTACTTCTTTTCATTCAGTTGTACTAGTACAAGGTGTCTTGCACTGTTGTATTATTTAAACCCTCTGAGAGAACTTTCATTCAGTTCAAGGCTTAGGTCTCCATTTCATTGCTTGTATAGTTTTTCAAATGATTTGATAAAATTTGTAAATCTTGCTTTAGAATGTAGAGGAAGCTATTGAGCAATTGCACATTTGATTTGTACAATGCGTGATAATCCTATATGTTCTATTGTAATGTGTGTAGTTACTCCCTACCTTTTGAGTACTATTTTGTACTTCTTGTACTATTTTGGATGTGTAGTATTTGTTTCAAACAAATTACATTGTGCCTTCACTGCTTTGCATCTCTCCATCGTAATTTTGTTGTAACATAGGGTCTTTTCAGAGAAAATGCAGTGCTTAAGAAATTTTTCCTCTAAAAATAAATGTTATAGGTTTAGGGTTTAGATCTTCATGGCATAGTTTTATGTCATTTTCCTTATGCTCTAATCAAATGCTTGAATACTACTTTAGGGCAACAAATGACTAAGGTGCGGGATATGAGGTCTACCTCGGTGTTGCAAGCACAATTGCGGAGGGCCCGTTCCCTCTCCCATCTACGCGACGGTGCTGCACGTAGCACTCCTAGTCAGGAGCTGCATGTTGTTGTAGAGGCATTGGAAGATGACCCCCTTGCAGACGCAGATAAGGGTGACGGCGAGGAAACTAAGGGGGCCGAGGGCAGCAAAGGCAACAAGGGGTCGAGGATAGCCATTGCAACAAGGGGGCCGAGAGCAGCAACGGCAATGAGGGAAGCAAAGGGGGCAAGGCCCTCCAGGAGGGCAAGGGCAGCAATCGCTGCGAGGAGGGCGAGGAGTTGGAGTTGGATGTTGACGACGAGTTGGAGAAACTCTCCAACCCACCACCAGTACTCATGAGAACTGATTTTGTCACCAAGTACGGGTTCAAAGACAAGGGATTCCTGCCAAATTGCTTAACTAAATGGCAAGGTAAACCTTTTGACGACAAGAAATGCGTCGCTGTTTTTGGAAAACCGGTGGAGAGAGATAGATGCTATGGTTATAGTTGGAAGGATGTCAAGTCCTAGAGGATCCAGAGTAGGATCAAAGAGCTCCTACAAGCTCTATATCAACGAGGAGTTCCTCGTGCTTTGCTCCCTCACAAGATGGCCAAGGATATTGTTTTGGAGAATGAAAACGTACAGCTCAATTGGGCTGCCTATGGAGAATCCACAAACAAGACTCAGCGTTCTAACCATGAGAGGAATGTCATCCAGTTGCAAAAGCTGAAGAAGATGAAAGAAACAGTGAAAGAGACTAGAAAGGTGGGTCAACAGCCTTGGCAAAAACTACATGTGGACAGAAGAGAGCTGCAATCAGAGGTTTGTGAGGGGAAAGGGAGCTGGATTTAAGGAGTAGTTCTGGAGGGGGAGGATTGTCACTCCAAGTTTGAGTATTTGGGCCAATTGTTGGTGGTGGAGAACCTAAAGCTCAAGGTCTTATTGGATGCTGAGCAGGAAGCTCTCACAGCAAAGGAAAAACACCATAGTATTTCGAATTGTCAAAAAGGGATTCTGAAGATCATGAAGTTGAAGCAAAAGGCATACAAGAAGCAATTGAGTGCCTCAAGAAGTAGAACGGTGAACTTGAAGTTGAAGGAGAAGGTGGACGCGTACAAAAATTAAATACGTGACGTACAAAACACGGTGAAGAAGTTGGAGAAATCCATTTCTACGAAAGAAGAGAATCTGGAAGTTGAGCGCCACCAAGTTTTGCAGATGCGGATGCAGGTTCGTGCCTTACAGGAGGAGCATTCTTACCTGGGACATGCATCATGCGGCTTCCACTTGCAACCGTTGCCAACGGTGTATGGAACAAATGAAACAGGCAGCGCAAGAGATTCTTTGTGCGCTCTATGCTCTTTTCCATTCCTCAATTCTGAGACGATTATCTCCGCATGTAGACACGTGTATCATCCATAGTGTGCATTGGTCAATTTTACTGATAGCACAAAATGCTGTGCTTATAATTGCAAGCAAGTTCAGCCCATTGAATGGATCATGAGCTTTGGTTGGAGGAGTGTTTGTGGGTGTGGACATCTTGGAGGTGGAAGTGAAGAGTGGATAAAGTTGAAGGCAGAGTGTAACACTGCTATCACAAGAGGATTAGCAACTAGGAGTGATATAGCAACGAATTTTTGTGCGTGCATCCAACAAAAGAGATCCGCTGCCAATGAGGAAGGTGATATTCTACAACTGCATTATGATTTTTAGACATGCTTATTAATTGGTACATATGGAGAAAGCTAGTCACACTTTTTCTTGGTATATAATGTTTGATGTGCTTGATATTTAGAAAGGCAGTATTTGTAGCATTCCTTACATTGTTTGTATCATGCTATGTCAATTTTGTATAGTTATATAATGTTTTGTATATATAGTAACCTGAAGGGTGCTTTGAGGTTATAGTTATGTACTTGATGTCTATTTCCGTCATCATGGATATATTTGATTTGAGTTTTGTATTTCTAGTTTGTATTGTTTGGTGACTTTTTGGATGCGTTGTTACCCGCATGTGCATTGGGGTTTCTTTATTTGTAATTCATGTTCATTGTAGTACTTCTTGTTGTACGTCTTGTAGTTTGTTCATGACAATTTGTACAAGTTCAGGTATTGTTAGTATTTAGGCAATCGTACTGGTGTTTGCAATGTATTTTGTTCTTGCCTTGATTGTATGATTGGTGCAACGTGTATGTACATATGGAGCAGAGTTGTACATTTTGTATTATGACCGGTAACATTTTTGTATGTTTGTACCCAAATTAGATACAAACATCATGTACTCAATTCACAATTGTATTTGGATGCAGGTCTTAGTTCCTTGGATGGAGAGGAAGGGAGAGGATTTAGAGTCAATGAGGAGGGGGTAAATGAAGAACAAACTAATGGAGAAGTGGGTCCTCTTTCTAGGCTACAAGAACAATCGCAAGGGGAATTTTTGGAACCAGCAATACCTTTGAGACAAACATCAATTGGGTACCATTTTGAAATGTTTCATTTTATTTGTTTTATTGATTTATGAATTTGTGCAGCATAACCATCAAACTGCGTTGAGTACTACATTTAAAATTTGGTTTTTTGGAATGTAGGACAAAGATGCTAGCGCACCCATCTACTCCAGCCACTACCGAAGAGGGAGGTGATCAATTGGTGGTGTAGGGCTGTCAAGACTCCTTCTATATTGGATGTGAAGAGTGTACTAGAGCAATGCAAAATTTTGCTCTACACAAGTTTGGGTATGATGCTTGAATCTTCCCTAAATAAATGTCGACTTTTTCTTACAATATCTTTATATTTTTATAATTCTACGGATATGTACATGTGAAACATAATATCTACACTTAGTTGATGTGTGTTTGTTGCGATGTAGTCTTGTCTCTTGGGATGTAGGGGCAATGCAAGGAAGAGGCTTAGATCAACATCCCCACATGAAGTCTAATATAAATATGTCATGTTTGCTAGGTATTTCATCTTGACAAATTACGTTCCAAATGTATAAACTGTAACAATTATATTAATGTTTTCTATATTGAATGTAAAGGTTTAATGGAGATGTGTATGTTTGGTACATATATCAAACAATTTCTATGTACACAAACAAATTACTACAAATTTGTACAAAAGTGTACGTTTTTGTAAAATGTGTGTCTTTTGGAATGTAGAGGTAGATCAGGAAAGTGTAGTAAGTGTACAAATTTGTACACTTGGTTTTGTATGGAATGTGTAAGCCATATCAATCAAGAAGCAAATCACAGTCATGTGGACCAACTTGCTCATCCCAAGACGGACAGTGATGGTGGACATTGCGGTAATGCGGAATACCCTGGCAAAGAAGACACAGCTGAAGCCCCTATGCAATAGCTGGACTAGTGCGTATTGGAAGAAGGAAATGTTGAAGAATCGATTGACGGCACTGGAGGTGTTGTTGACAAAACCACAGGCACAGTAGCATGCAAATTTGAAGGTCCTACTATTGCCAAAGTTGAAGGTGGAGAAGGTCCTAGTATTGAGGAAAAGGTTGATGACAAAACCCCTGGAGAAGAAGAGGAGGCACAAGGCATCGTAGGAGAAGAGGAAGATGAGGTTACTGAACCTTGATACCCAACAAGATTTGGGTATGATCTTGTTTCATGACTTTGTCATTTTGAATAGTTTTTTTACGTTCAAAGGTTATGGGTGCTACATGTGCAATTATATAACATATGTGTGTTTGTTTCAAATTTAGGAGGAGTAAATAGAAGTCTAAAGAGACGGCAAAGCAAAAGAAAAAGAAGCCCAAGCAAGTAAGACCTAAAGTGAGCAAATCAGCACCAGTGAATTGGGCAAGGGATCTACCTTCTTGGCACCTGTAATGTTTAGTTTGCAATTCCCTTCATGAAGACTATAACAACCGCTACATCAAGCTTACATGTTTTTGAGGTTGTGTTTCTGTCTGTAGGGACAATTGTGGTATGATGTACGCAACTTGTCCGACGGATTGGAAAAAGTTCCAATCACGGTGTGTGTACCAAATACAAAATACCATGCTTTAGAAGAATTTCATTACTATTCTGAGTCCAAGCTTTCTACAATTGCATGTCAGAAGCTAGCTAAAATGGAATTTGATTTCTCCACCTCTTGCCAATGTGGTGAGTGTACTTGTTATGGCCATGCGTGCCGCTGTGGGATGAAATACCTTTTGTGCTTGTGCTTGGCTTATGACAAACGTGGTTGTTTACGGAGTTCCATCCTAAACTAGCAGGTGAGTATATTACTAATGTTATTACACTATAATTTTTTATTTACTCACAAATCATACGGTTTCAATCTCTTGTGTACAGAAACATTTATTGTGTGTTAACCGTGTACTCAATTGTACTCTTGGTACTAATTGTGTACTATTTAGTACACTTGGCAGGTTTTGAAGGAGGAGACAATATTTTGCAGTGTAAAATGTTGTGAGGTGAAAGGTTATGCCTGCCCGAGTCATATCAATAGGGGGCTCCTTCAAGAGTGCAAGGATTTTTGCAGCTGCAAAGGAAATAGAGTTATTCAGAGGAGATTATGCATGCCCATTGAGGTTTTTTGGACTAGAGAAAAGGGCTAGGGGTTGCAGGGGAAAAAGCACATCTGGAAAGGAACGTTTGTCTTTGAGTTTTTAGGAGAGATAGTTACAAACATGGAGCTCATGTAGCGCAGGGCTTCTTCAAAGTTGGGGACATCAGAGGCATTCACACTAGCACTTGATGCGGACTAGAAATCCAAGCTGGTTGTGATTGATGATGTGGCATTTTGCATTGACAACACTTTCTGGGAAAATGTCAATAGATTTCTTAACCACAAGTATTTTGCGTACGTATATACTTATATAATTGTGAATTGCATTTATTATGACTATTATTGTATGCATCAATGTTTCATGGTAGTTTACGAGAGGCTAAAGTTCCCTTTCCTTGCTAGGTGAAGTGTTCACCATTGGGAATACCAATGGTGTAAAATTCATATTTTGTAATTTTTTGTACTAAATATTTTATTAACTTGATTGTAGTTTAACTAACAAGTGAAGGTCAAATGTTTTCTTGTTTTATGTACTAGTGTACTTTTTGTCAATTGTGCTATCAACATATAATGTTAAGGTCATATCTTTTTATGTTTGACTCTTTGGTTTCAAAAGACTTCTATAGTTGTGGAGAAGGCACTTTCATTTCAATTAAAGATTTGTTAATATTGAATTTTACAAGCTATTGCAAATAGCTTGCTCAGAATCTCATCAGTTGCAGTTGCTTGATTTCCAGATGTGAAGATGCCAACCTCATTGATGTGCCCATCAGAAGGAGCTGCAAGGATCCAAGACTTTACCATATTGCATTCTTTGCACAATTGGATATTCCTCCATTGGAAGAGTTGACTTGGGATTATGGGTGTAGTTTTGAAATGCCAATTGTAGATGCTGTAATTCTGTTTTGTTGTAAGTGTGGTAGCACTCACTGCCGTGACAAAGGAAATCCCCCAATTTGTCCAACAATCAATTTCTTACCATCATGTAGAAACTAATGTCTCTATTTGGTGGAGTTCTCAATGAACTTACCGGTGTTGGATGTGTATCTAACGTTATGGGACTATTGGTGCAATACCATTTTCACGGATGTTACACATGTTTAGATACACACCCAAGAAGTGTTAGCATTTTAAGACAAAACAATTAATTTTGCAAAGAAAACAAAACTATATGTCCTTGAGAAGTTGTACAAATTTTGTACAAAATTGTACACAGAGTATGAATTTGTATAGAAAGTATGGAGATGTACACACGGTATTATACATGGATGTGTTGTAAACATGGTGTGAGTACTACTGATTTTGGACATATAATTTATCATGAAGTGAAGCACAACACTACACCCAATGCATGGACTATATGAACTAAGTGTGTTTGTTTCCACGCAAACATCCAGCCACCCTACCAATCCTTGAAATACTTGAAGCAAAAGCTGCAAGGACATGTTCCACCATTTACCCATAGAGTGACATCAAGCGTAATACCACTCATCCAATGTAGTTTTAGCTATGTTCAGCTTTGGATAGGCTGTTGTCATTTGCAATTTCTTGTATTTGAGTTTCTCTTTTTAAACCACTAAACATGCCATTGACCGCAGACGCTCAAGCCGCTCAAAAGCTTCCTTTTATTTTTCCAAAGAAATGAACATTGAATAATATTATCAGATATAGTAAACTATACAACCCATGAAATTTGTGCATTAAATTTCAATACTTGTAGGAAATGAAAACAGCAAGGACAACCTTCTTTGAGTTCTTGACAACATACTAGAACAGCAAATGAGAGGACCACCCTCCATTACTTTAAATAAAGAATCAAAGCAATGTAAAAAAATCATTGTATATCATTAGTCAAGATTGGTGACTAATTAGATAATAGTATACAGTTCTAAGAATCCCTTTGAAGCATTCATAAAGGTTGAAACAAAAAATTCACAAAACAATTGAAATAGGAAAAAAAAAATCTCTCCTATAGAAACAAGCTGCTTATGTTGCTTATACTACTTAAAGCTTGCACTATATAAAAAGGAACCACCCATATACAATTCATTGTGAACTCCAATACTGAACGCTAGTGAGCTTGCCCATGCATCTTGTAGTTCAATCTCCAATTGTTGTTGCTATGACAATTCAACCTCATAGTGACAAATTGATGTCCTTGTTAATCATCACTATTGTAGTTCTAAAAAATGGCACAACTTTTTCTCAAAATTCAAAGCCACAAACAACCTCAATAAACAGTCAATATCATTGTTTTTATCTTGCAAGATCACATTATGTCAAAAATCAATGAGCAAATAATCCACACTACCAAATTAACATGTTCAATAGGTCATACCATAATGCTGACAACAAAGAAGACCCTACCTGGGGATTGGCTGCAATTAAGTCCACATCTACTAGGTAATAGTTTTTTGTCTAGTAATGTCCACTATTTGGACCTTGCAACAACGTGGCCAAATTCATCGCATTCTAAACTGCTTTTTGAAATTTAGGTATCAAGTAGTACATGACAGGTTAACCAAAGATTCTGAACAATCTATTGCATACAAGGGTCTGCCCACAATTCAACCTAACAACAACAACAACAAAAAACAATCATAAGACTACACACAACCAAGTCTTAAGCTATCTAGTAACTTCCGCAAAAAATGTAACCATATGATGATGAAATACAAGCACTATGTGACAACCTACACTGAAGCTTAACCTAATTCAATTCAAGAAATGATAACAATTGGAATAACATAGTAAGATAGTAATAAGTGCATTAGAATGTAAAATGAACATTAATTTTGTTGTCATGAGTAAGGCTACATGCCAAAAATGGACTAGGACAAGATGTGAACTATTTCACTATGCACTACGCAGACTTGAATGTTAGAACTGCTATATTCAGTTGGTGATTGCATTCACACACATTGCCAATGATGCCTTCATAATGTCCCTTGAAATGGACCATTGTAAGTTTTCTACATTTCAACAATGACAAACAAGCTGCCCATTAACACTAGAATTTGTGCATTCCATTAGAGCATGATGAATAAATAGTTGAGGAGTTGTAAACTTATCCTATTAATGTGTCTTTGAATCAAGTGAAACAATAATCTCAAATATGAGTGGAATGAAAGTAATAGAGAATGCAATTACTAACCTTCACATACTCTAGTTAATTGACTCACAAGAGAGTGTAGGGGCTTCTATCACCATTGCTGGCTCAAACAGTGCTTCACTGCTTCTGATAGCAGTAGTTCTTCGGACATTAGTTGTTCGAGTGCTGCAAAGTCCTAGGTAGTACACAATATTACCTTGCTGCAATGTAGGTGTTTTTGAAACATAAATGTCTAAGGAAGTGGCTGAAGAATCAAATTGACCTGTTACATCAGAGATGGAAGGATCTATAGTACCACAAAGTGAGAAATAACGCGTGATGCATTGTTGAACAAGTCTAGAGGTATGAAATGGAAAATAATCCGTGATACGTTGTTGAACTAGTGAAGATTTTGAAGACGGAGGGTTTGCCATTGCATAATAAACAAAACAATTGCATAATACCAGAAACTAGAAAATCAAGAAAACCTCTAAACATCACTAACCAATCACCTAAGCAAATGAACTGTCGAAAGCAAGGAAGCATTGCCAACTCTGTATGCCCTCCAACTCATGGTCACCATTCGCTGACAACATTCCAAATGTTACGCTTTCAACTTTCAAGTCAATCCAAAATCCGTTAACGTGCCTTCCAAGATCATTTGGAAAGTATAATGGGTCAGTACATTGTACGGACAAGAACAACTGAGTACAAATTTGTATAAACAGTACAAAATTGTACAAAATCAAGTAACTGTACAAGAAGTTTGCACTTATACAATGAAGCTCCACAAAATATCTGGACCATTCATATCAAAATTTAGTGTAGTGGTCGCTCAATGCTCGCCCCCACAATATTATCTAACATTCTTCTGAATTGCCTAATTACATGTTGTGATTTACTTAACACTTGGATCAACTAAATATGTGTTAGATGGCATCTAAATTGTTTTGTTCAAAAAGCTTGTAGAAATTTCCACTAAACCACTACAAAAATCTTGATTTGGAACTCCATGGAGTGCATTATCCATTGGTGATGCAAATAGGGCAAATTTCATGGAGAGTGTCCATGAAATATAAATAAGTAGCCAAAAATAAATTATAAAAACACATATGATTAGATTGGAATGGCAAGGTGCAAAATGGGACAAGTGGGCGCAGCCTTTAAAATGTGTGCAAATTTTTGCCATAATCTTACCTCAATTTTGGAGTGGCTATTGTAATAGTACAAAAATCATGGAAAAATGTGGATGAAATCACAAGGATCCTCCCCAAGTATCACACTATTTGACATAATTTGGATGAAAGATACTAAAATTAGTATAGTTTGTAGATGAACGTGCACTAGTCATTGATTTTATCAATTTTTATCCAAAACTTTCTTATGAGCTGGCATTGCTAGGTGCCAATCGTGCTGCCAACGAAAAAACAGAAAAACTAGAATTTAAAGACTGGGTGGGCGTCTTGTAGCAGCAAGCTATGTAGGGAAGCATAGAGCGTGCACGGGCCAGGTACATCAAGGCCTTCATTTGAAGAAACTGTAGAAGAACCATGGCTCTGTACTCAACATCGGGACATCCACCAAATGATGTGGGATAAGTATAACAAAGGCCAGCCATTTTGGAATTTTATTATTGAGCGGGGACTATGTGCTTCAATGTGCCGATCGCTTTTAGCCACTCCAGGCATTTGCTATATGTTTGCGTCTCGATTAGCAGAGTTAGCTTCTGGCGGGTTTCAATGGCTGGTTGGTATGCAAATGCCCACTTGATTTGGTCGAAGCTATCTTTTATGACGATGCGTTTGAGCTTGTTATCTTTGTGAAGAGAGAGTTAGCCGTAGTTGAAAATTGTATTAAGTCTTGTTGCCCAACGCGTCTTGGAAATGGTAGTAGCATCTTGTAGCCATCAAATGTATTGATAAAATAATTTCTAGTTTTGATTAAAATTGTGTCATAAGGTTATAAACTTATAGTGACATTCTAAGACTACTTGGAAAGCTTCTCATTTGAAATATTCTCCATATTTAAAAACCAACTATGCAAGCACTGTGTGCATGTGTACCAATAAAAAATGAGAAATAACCTTTAGAAGCAAAAAACGATAGCACATATAAGAAGGGCAGGAATTTTGAACCTACAATGCACGTAGACATGCATTTTCTATTTCAAGGGTGCTAGTGTAAGTTTTGGGTTCTGGAATTTGACACTTACAAAATAGAATCAATGTGTAGGTCAATTCAATCTTTAGACAATTAATAGTCTAGTACAAGAGTGTGTTATTGTACAAGTAAGTATTTATTTGTACATAGATACGGTATGGATTTGTACAAATAAATATGCATGAGTACTGATTGTGCAAAGAACAATCAGGTGAACAATGCATAGTTACAACTTACAAAAAAATATGTGCAAAGAGAATACCAAAATTAAAGGATATAAAGTAATAGATGTATATTACAAAGAAAATCATCCAAAATTTTCCCAAATCCTCTTCCTCCCTAAATTGATGTAATAGAGCCCTAATAGTGTCAAGGTTGTCTTCACTTATGTTGTAAGTAACCTCCCTACTTTTTTGCCTGCCTGGCTTTGGAATCATAGCAAATTTACCATGCACCACAAGATGAGCATCAATATGGGCTGGTTGGGAGTTGCTCAAAAATACGTATCCATTGTTCCACTTTTGATAGTATGTCCCTCGTAAGATGAAGTCTCCAGCTTCAAAATCAGGGCCCCAAGCGCATTTGAATATTTGCTGAACCTGGTACTTCTCTCTTGTGCACTGCAATATATAAAACTCCACCCCTTTGATATTGCCCTCCAAAGTAGGAACCACAAAGTTGTCACCCGGCCAATTAGATCTCCAAAACCCTTGCCTTCCATGGCCTCCTCCTAGTTGTCGTCATCTAGAACAACGTGGTTTGTCATGTGGTCAACCACCTCTTGGAGGGCATATAGTTTTAGTTTGAGTAGATCCCAATTTTCAACGTGAGGAGTATTCATGCAACTCACAAATTTGCCGTCAAGACAATAAACAAAAAAACATGAGAGTTTGCAAACAAAGAATTACATTGGGTTTGCAACAGCAAATGAGTAATTTGAATGCAAGGCCTGGGAACCTTGCACAGTTTCATAGTGACAACTTTGGTCCCTCATAATGTCTTTGGGTATTAGCCAAAAGTATCTCTTCACTTCCTTGATGCCTGTCTTCTCAAAATTTGTATCCACCGTCCCTCCCATAGTTTTGTTAAGGAAGGACACTGTGTCAGATGCATTTTGCATCCTCCTCCATGTGTTGTGCAACTAGGATTGCTTTAGAGCGCGCTTCATGACAGCACTAGCTCCATCCCACTCTCCCTTCCCGTGACCTGTTCCAAAGAAGTTCCTGTTCATGGTGCAACCATTAGTGGCGCCCGGATATCTAGCCACAAAATAAAATGGGCAGGCACCTTTGAATTGGTAGGCATAGCCACCGGACCACACTATGTGGTGCTTTGGTCAAATCCTTGTATTATGACATAAATCAATTAATTTGTACCATGTCCAAATGCAATACACAATCATCATAGTAGAAAGTTTAGATTCTCCGTGCTAACCATAAGTAACTATTATAAGAACTAAGTGTGTATTTCAAATGAGATAGTGAGAGAAGAAATACAAAAGTAAAGGTAAAAATTTGATGCACACCTTGAGACTGTAGCCATTGCCAATGTTGCATCAAGCAATGTTGTACAAAAAGGAAATTGTGCTTTTCATCATCAGTTATGTAGAAATGTGATTCCTTCACCATATCTCCATCTGGTTTAAAACGGTACGTGATGTGCACAAGGATACTAATTTGAGTTGAGCACCAATACATGCTCTGAATTTGGTTCCTGAATCTCAAAAGTGTAATTTTTGGCAAAATCAATATGTGACAAAATCACATCTTTGCCTAAACTCTGCATAGAACATTTGTAGTGCTCATCTTGCCACCTCACAATGAAGCTATGCTTCACAAATTGGGGCAATTTAGACTTGAAGTAATCAAAGAACACTACTGGAGAAGTCTCTTTGTACACCTCAACAATCCTCTTCCAAGGTTTCCCATCCCGTGTTACCCCAATGGTTTCATTCTCAAAACACTTCCAGGTGAGGTTTGAAGACAATGATGACTCAAGAGGGCAAATTGAAAGCTTTGAAATACCACAATTTCCACACGTACCCATGACACAGTGCAAAGCATGCCACTCCTTGTTCTTAAGCTTAGGACAAACGATATCTTCCCACAAAGCTGTTGTACCTACATAGGTCTTCAAATGCGCCTTACACAATGACTCTTCCATAGAAAAGAGACACACATCACACAGGCACTAGCAGTTTTCTAAGATGTGGATTCCCCTTGTGCCAGCTCAAATCTGATTGAATCCCTCCCTGAGCATGTCAATCTCTACATGGTATCTACAATAGCAAACGTTCCTCTCATTGCACTTTCTAACAAAATAAGGCTTCAGTTTCTCAAAGGCTCTCTATTTGATTGACACGCCTGGGTGTGCTACCTTAAACCGTTGGAAGAATATAGTCTACAAGAGTGCAATAGAATTTTATGAGAACAAGGTCATGAAAAGTACAAACCTTATGCAAAATATAGCTTGAACATTAATATGCAGCCGTACATGTGCAGTACACAAATTCAACGGAGCAGACCACCCAACAACAAAGATACTCTCAAGAACATGATCTTCATATTCATTATACTAGTTGTACATAATGTATATTAATTAGTACAGTTTGTACCTAAAAAAGTATAATGAACGTATTATATGATACACTACCATACCATTAGAAAGCAAAATACCTGACTTTTGAGCAAATGGTGAGTGCAGTGCTTCTCATACGTATTGGGACTCATCCACTTTTGTACAATTTCCTTCTTATTGGGGCTTACACGGGTTTCTTTTGTCCACCACTTTGTAACAAGCTCTTTAATCTTGTTAGGGAACCTTGGCCTCTTTCTACGTCTTGCAAGTGCAAAAGGTGTTCCAAGTACACGCACACTACTTTGGCAGGTTATAGCCATCTATATATTGGATGGGTTAACTTTCAAAAGCCGTGACAAAGCTATGGTGCTTGTCACAGTAGCAGATGTAGCTGCATCTAAGAGAACAGCCTTCCTGGCAAGCATATCTGCCAATTGAACACCCTTCACAGCGTCCAACTCTGATTGATAGTTTATGAGGAATTTGAATTGAGCCATGGCATCTTGCCCACGAGGATAATACCCAGGAAGAAATGGAGAAATACATTTGTTTTCCAAAAAACATTCCATAATCTTCAACCTCAAAGATGCCACCCAACACCCTTGCATCTTTACTATGAAAAAATCCACAATTTTGGACACAACTAGTGAAAGCTCTTGTGAAGAGATCTCCCTTTCTACCACCTATTCATCCTAAACAACAGCAAGCAACCTTGCTGCTTCTTCTCTCTCCACCAGCAAATCTCAACGCTTTTGTTGTCTCTTTGCCTCCCCGTCTCTTAGATCCTCCTTCATTGCATTATAATTCTCTGCCCTTCCATGAGGTCCTTTCCTCTTCAATCCGGCAAGTATATCTCTAAGCCAAGAATTTGCCATTATAAAGTGAAATTAAAACCGCATACACAAAAACAGACCTTCAAACTCAAAGAAAAAAAACATAGAACCAGCGGAAGCATTTGATCCTGTACATATTGTACAACCGTTAGCAATTCCGGCCATTCCGCGCCCAACCGTTAGTGCGCCGCATGTGGTTCTCACTTGCCGACAACTACTTGACAAAAGTGCTAGATTTTGAGGCATACAAAAATTTGTACATGATGTAGTAACTGTACTAGTTTTGATTTACGGCTAGGGGGTCAATTGTAGCGTGCGATCACCCTCATAAAAAAATTACAGGATGACATTGCGTTGAAGAATGATATCATTCTTAGTGTGAATGTAGATTTTGCTAGAATACGCATAACTGAAGCAGAGAAGAATAGTACCATATCAACATTACAACGGGAGAATGCGAATTTGCAAGGAATAGTGCAGAAAATAACAAGGAAGCTACATGTGCTCAAAGGACCTCAGTCCAGAATTACAGACTTGGTCAAAGCAGTTGAGGCAGAACTTAATTGCGTGGTAGAAGATGTCACCTATGCACTTATGGAAATGAATCCCTAGAATCCACATATGGTTAACATATGCTCCAACAACCCCCTCATTGTACGGTCTAACCTACCAATTGCAAAAGTGGGGAACTCTAGAATAGAAGACTCGTTGTTGTTTCCACTGTCACAAGAGTCTAGGGAGCAGCCAAATTTACAAACTCTCATGGCAAAGAGTGGTGAAGTCGTAGAGAGTGCAAGGGAGCTTGCAAAGGAGAAAGCCAAAAATGATGAACTGCGAAAAAAGCTCAAAGGAATTATAGAGCAATACTACCAATGGAAATTGGCTTGTCTCTTCCATGTGGACCGCAATCAACAATTGGCAAATGAAGTTGACAAAGTTGCTAACCAGTACCTCATAAACAATCAACAATGGCACTTTGGTCTTACCTCATGGGCCCATGTGGACAAAATGTTTGATGTGGATCACATGGCAACTAAACCATTGGAGACGAGCAACGCAACCATGGATTGGGCAAAGAATGGTTGGAATTTTGAGAATGACATGTCAGCCCATGAGAAGGACAAGGTCAAACTATGGCCACATCCATCAACTTTTGTGGAAGACGGTACAAAATGTCCTATCTATTTTAACAGATTTGGTTCAAAGGGTGGAATGCGGTTGGGCACAAGCACCCATATCTACCATCCATTTTGCCTAATAAGTATCATGGTGAACCATAGGCAATGCGTGATGTGCAAGGCCCCATTTCATGAACAACTATATCAACTATTTGGTCTTGGTGTATACATGCCTTGTAGTTGGGAGTTGAACAAGGAAAATACACTAGAGATACCTAGTAAATGGAGGGAGGATTTGGTTTGGAGTTGGTGCCTGCAAAATCTAGCAATGAATGTACAATAAGAAATTGAAGAATTTGGATGGGAGAACAATCCAAAGCTAATCGTCAAAGTGTGCAGCAGTATAATCAAATCAAACCATGGATTGGCATTTGGTAAAAGACAAATTTTTTACCAATGCTTCAACGGCCATTGGGATGAAATGAATAAACAATTTCAATTTGTGCCACATCCAAAAGGACTTACTTGGAGGTATGATGGAACCCTCATCAATTCATTTTTGGAGCAAGGTCGTACCAATGGCATTGGCAAAGACCTTTCGAGCGTTGCAAAAAGCTTGTCAACTTCTATGTCTCAGTGGAGGGAGAACTTCAAGGATGATGCAATTGATTTTTTGGTGGAAGAGCATAGTCCGAATGTTCGAAGAGCTCTATGAGAGCTACAAAACTCACAGTTTTTGAGGGCTATCCTTGATGAGGATGGGCCAACACGGCAAACCCGTTCACGAGTTCAAAGAATGGAATTACGCCCAAGTGATGGGGACGTCAATGTATGTGCCCTTCTTGAAGGAAACAATAACAACAAAGCAGGACCTAGTGGCACGCAAAACAATCTAGTGTGTTTAGAGTAGTAAGTTGCAAGTGTAGGATCTTGTATTACAAAATTGGAGGACAGATTCAGTGGGTGTATTTGGTAAATAGCACTATAGTAATCTTTGAGACCAAGATACTACAATTATACTACTACCCTACAGCCATACAAGAAAACAGTATAAGCGCATTTCTTCAAGTTTATTTTTATTTTTTAAATTGTGCAGTTATTAATTGACCTTCTTTTTGCACACTTGATGTCTTTTGTTGTTTGTTTGATACATGTTTGACAAATAATGGATTTAGATTTCATACCCATGCCGTATGAAGTTGTAAACACCATTATTTATCAACTCACATATTTGATTGCACTATTATGTTTTTAAATGATTGCAAAATTATTGTGAAAACATGCATTATTCAAAATCAAACTCCAAATTATTGAACAATTTGAACATACAGGCTATATTGAAAGATGTGAAAGTTTCAAGTCATTCCAACAATTATTGATAAATGTTTTGAATAGATCCCATATTATCCCTTTGTTTTGGCAATTCTTTAAAATATGGACCTTAATAGGGGTCACCAAGACCCATGTTTCAATTTAATCCCAAATTAATCCCACATGTCAAACACCATTATTAAAAGATGTTGTGAAAGTTTCAAATCATTCCATGAAGTTTTGCTATATGTTTTGCATGAATCCCCTATTATCCCTTTCTTTGGCAATTACTTCAAATTTAGACCTCACAAGGAGTCACCAAGACCCATGTTTCAATTTAATTCCAAAGTATTCCTACATGTCAAAGCCTGTTATTGATAGATGTTGTGAAAGTTTCAAGTCATTCTAACACTTTTTGCTATATGTTTTGAATGAATCTCTCCTGTTGCCCTTCCTTTGGCAAGTATTTAAAATATTGACCTCACAAGGGATCACCAAGTCCCATGTTTCAATTTAATCCCAAATTAGTTTTGTAATCTTTCGAAATGAATTTATAAGCATATACCATTTAATATACATCAAAATTGCAAGTTCTATTCATAGACTTGGAAATTTGGAATGAATGGTTAAAAATAGATATTCTATTCAAAAGTTCAAAAATGCAATAGTTTTCATGAAGAGAACAGGATTAGCTTCCCAAAATAATATATTATGTAATAGTAGCAAATATTAAAGTGTTCTTTTTTGAGAAATTATCCTTTGTGGAGTATAATTTGGATTGACATGATTCAAATTGGGTTGGAAAGTAGACTCGCTTTTCTATATGGAATTTTTTTTTAATTTTGTCAAAAAATTTATTTTCTCATTCTAGGCAACTGGAAAGAAATGGCAACGACTAGAAAATGGTTGATTAGGTGTTTAGGGATTAAATGGAAAAAAAAAGGCAAAAAAGGCTATCCGAGCGAGCGATCGTGGAAAATTTTTGCAGCCAGGAGCGCACAAAGCGATAGCCGCACACGCCTTAACTGCAAGCTTAGGCGCCCCAACCGTCTACGTCTGTGCCTTTAGGAGGGCTAGGGCGCGAACGCATTGGGCCCCTAAGTTTGAGCGAGCGTGCCTCTTCATACTTAAGGGGAGGTTTGCGCCCTCACTCTTCACCTCACCTACCCTTCATCCTCCACTTCTCACAAGCTGGTTGGTTGGGAATTGGTGGAGTCTACAGACTCACACCAACTCACGTCAATTTAACAAACTTAACTAACTATTATTGTAATTATAATACTAGTCTCAGCATGGCAATACCAGGGGCAGAGCGAAAGGAAGAGAATAACAAAGGTAGGGACCAGAGGAGCCTGATACAACGCAAGAGAATGCACGTTCTCAAAAATCTGGCAAAGATAGCTTTTTGAGGCTAGAACAAAATACCCAATCCATGGACTGGAGAGATTTGCAACGACTACATTGACTGATGCCACATTGACAAGGTTTTCCCTGAAGAACTTCATCATAACAACCGTAAATCAAATAAAGTGATCTTGCGGTACTGCATCGACAATGCTTTCAAAGAATGTTGTATAGAAGTTTGTCAATTTCTATACAACACACTGATTTTGACTTGCAACAAAGTGTCACTATTAATTTGCAGAGGCATGTGGGTAGAGTTGAAGCTAAACAAACAAATGGACTGGTCAACAATAAAAAGCATTAGTGACAAAATGCACGTTCCACTACCTCAAGATGGATTTATATTAAGAAGGATGAGGAAGTTCCCAAATGGGGGGTTGAAGGATAATGGACCACTAAGAGCAACAAAAAGCAAGGTGGTAGTTGAGCTCAACTCTCCACCTGATGACGACTCTGATGGGACTCACACTCCACCGCGTCCTAGAAGCATTATGGCATTTAATCGCACCAAGAAACGGAGAATACAGAGAGCAGAGTTGCATGCGACATTATATGGTCTACTGCTAAAGCTAGAAAGGCCAGGTGGCATGGCAAACATAGCGGACGACAGATATGGCGTTGACTTGGACATGGAGTCTGAATTCAGCAATGAAGGGGATGTAACACCCAGGCCTAATGTGGACATGACTGCTGTGAGCATTTGTCTCTCTCAAGCATTTAATAGTGAAGAAGGAATGCAAGCATTATGCAAGGAAAATGCAGAGTTGCGGAGAATTGATGAGCACAAGAGCAGCATAATTTTGAGCCTTCATGGTGAAATTGCATCACTTCAAATCCAATTATAAGAAGCAACCACCTTGGTCAAGGCTCTACAATTGTCACAAAATATCAAGAACACACCACAAGTAGTTTTGGAAGAGGTGGCAAAGAAAACAAAGGAATTGGCGATGGAGCGGACAAAGAACATCGAACTGAAAGACAAGTACACCGCGCTTGAAGATTGTGCTAATGCCAACACAACAGCTCTCGTACAGCAGTATTTCTTTTGCAAATTGGCATGCCTTCAATATGTGGACGGCCATCATCAAATTGCAAAAGAAGCCAAGAGTATTAGCAAAGAATACATGAAGAGCATGCCACCATGCAGCCTTTTAATGACCTTGTGGCCAACTGTGGATGAGATGTTCAACATGGACAAATTGCCAACAAAGGAGGTGGGCCCCATCGCTGACACTGTTGCAATTGTGGATTGGGAGAAATACGGTTGGAATTACGAGACTTTGTATGCAAACCAGTTTAACAAGCACAAATTGCGGCCAAATCCTCAGATGTTTCTTGAAGACTGCACACGGTGTGGAATTTATTATGTGGGATTTGGCCCAGAAGAGGGGTGGCAGGTAGGAACATGCCATCACATGTACCATTCAACATGTCTAATTAATCTGATGGTAGTTCAACGGCAATGTGTAATATGCAAAGCACCATTTCACCATTGACTTTACCATCAATTCAATTTAGGTCACTTCATGCCGCCAAACTTTGAGTTCAATGAACTCATATGTCCGGAAGCTTCCAATAAATGGGGAACTGATGTACTATGGAGTTGGCGCTTGAACTATTTCTTGCATAGAAAAAACATCAGGAGTATGCAGCATGGGTGGGAGAAAAGACCAAAAGATATTTTCAGGATTTGTGAGAAGCTCGTTCCAGCAATCAGACAAAAGACATTCAAGAAAAGGCAATTTTTTTATTAGTGCTTTGGAGGCTATTTTGACCAAGATCATAATTGGTTCTTGTTTGGGTTTCCACCATATAGAAGATACTATACACATGATGGTGAGCTAGTGATTAGACCTAGCACAAGGGCAAAGAGATATGGAACTTATTGCAACAAGGATGAGGTTACAGTACAAACGCCCTTTTATAAACTCCGGTTGCACATGAACAAGTGGACTGAGGAGTATTGGAAATTAGCCATTGACATCTTGATAGAAGAGGAATTATCGCACATTGTAGAACTAATGAAGAAAATGTTCTACTCTGATTATTTAAAGGATGCAATGTTTGAGGGGCAACCACTTTGAAAAGAGCAGGAGTAGACTGAAAGATTATTCCAAGCTTCAAGAGACGAAGTGGGCAAACTCCATCCAATGAGGGGCTTAAACAATGACAAAGCCAGCCTAAATGGAACACAGCACAAGCGAGAGGGATCAAGCGACAATGAAGGAATACTAGGCAATACTAAAGGGTAGCCGTTGTTCATTGGTTACAAATTTGATGAGCCAAATATGTAGCATTTTCATCAGCCCCACTTACTATCTAGAATTACTCTAAGGTAGTATAAATCTTGGGCATTTTTAGAAAAGTACAGTGAGTTTTGTATATCACTTCAAGAGCTTTGAGACGGATTTTGCAAATTTTGATATCATGGGAAATTTGGAAATGTTCATATTTCAATTACTATGTGTATTTGTCATTTTGAACTTCATGACAAGTTTTCATATACATATTGGAATATGTGTTATTCAAGTGTACCTTCAAAAGCATTATACTTCTTCAATGTATGCATTCTTTGTTCAATGAAGCTAAATCAAAGGAAAAAATTATGTGAACCCGCGAGCACGCCCTATCCTCTGTGCGCGCCCCTCTCCGCCGTGAGCGCCCTCCATCGCATGCCTCCACCGCTGTGCGCGCCCTCCACCACGTCCCCCGCTCTACGATGCGCGATCCCTCCATGCGTGCCCCCCACCACGCGTGCCCTCCACCACGCCTCCCTCCCCGCGATGCGCGCCCCCCATTGCACGCTCTTGTCTCTGCCTTGTACGCCTCCCACCGCACGCTCCCATCTCCTTCGTGCGCGCCCCTCCCTTCCATGTGTCAACCGTCCATGCCCAACGTACCATCAACTCGCTTGCACCCAGCTCCACGTTAGCACAAATCCCAGCGGTTGCCACCCAAACCAAATATGCCCTTGCCCGCTCTGTGTTGGCCCCTAGCATTGGCGAGTCGGCGCCCTGCCTACATTCTAGCCTGCCACCGTGTACCCCTTTTTGCTTGCCAACGTGTACAAAGGTAAGTCCACGTACTTCTTTTATCCCTCTTCTATAGTCAACTATAAGTTGACCACATCGGACAGACATGGGCCTCTATCAGACACATTAGGCGGACAAGTGGACAAGCGGACAAGCGGTCCACTATAACAACCATGATTACAGTAAGTGAAAGTTATTAGTGGCTAAAACCACTATTTGTTTTTTAGTGCAATTCCTACTTGTCACAACTTCTAGGAATGTGGGTGGTTGGTGGTTACAAATTTCTTGCCTGCAAAGCTCACCAAGCAGCACCAAATTATGTATGTTAGATACATGCTCAAACGAGTTCAACGGGAATCAAACCCAAACCACTTCAAGGATATAAACAGCTCTTTCCACCCAACCATTCACCTCATAACATGGTGTCTTATAAATGATACAACATTCATTTATATAAAAAATCAATATTATTAGCATGGACAATACTCTATATAGGCGCTATCATTTGTATAACTTTCATTTTAATGAAAATTGTGTGTAATAATTATTAATATCACAGTATAGTACTAGAAAAGTATAGAAACGTTTATTCATTTGTTAAGTTCCCAAATCAAAGGTATTATTTTGGGAGGTATTCATTCTTCCATATTAATGAATATGGTATTATATCAAAATTTAGTGTTAAGAATATTGCCTTAAGTAGTATCCAAATTAGAATAATAGAATTTGAATAAGCGGAAAATTGTAACATGAGCTTCAGAATCAACTACCATACTGTGACATTGGTTTCCTCTTTACAATGATGAGTAATAATAATTTTCACCCAAAGCATTTCATCAACACTAAAATGAAATACTTTATGATCTTGATTTTGTAAGTAAATAAATCATTTTCTATTCAACACATATTAAATGTGACAAAAACTTTATGTCCTTTCAAATTTTAGGAGGCAATAAAAGCAAAAACCTTTTAATTTTTAAGATGTTCACATGAATGGAAGTGGCTGTGCATAAGTAGTTTTTATAAAAATTGTGAACAGATTAAGGTACAAGTTATCCAAAGGCTTTCAGCGTTGATGTTTAATTGATTAGCTTTTTGTCATAGCTCTCATTGAATTATCACAATTTTTGTCATGTGCTCTTTGACATTTTGTGAAGTTTTTTTTTTAATATTTTCAATTAATAAAAAAAAGGTCCATCTCACAGTACAGTATAATCTTTGGAAGAAAAGATATATGTTAAAAAAAACATACGTTCTTCTTCAATAAGGGAATTCAACCATTACATATTCACAAGCCTTTTTTTTAACAAGTACCTTGAACCTTTTGCTCAATTTAGTTTTTAATTTGGTGGTATTTATAATCATGAATACATCATGGGAATAAATGAAACTCATTAGTAAGCGCATATTGTATGAACAATTATAAATTCAAAATTTACTAACATTTAATTGAAAAAACATTAGTAGAATTACTTTTGGATAGCACTTCTCACAAACTAATAAAAAAGAACAACGTTATTGATTTCGTATCATATATGTTTGGATAAAACTAAAATTTGCAAAAATGACTCATGAGAGGGTTAAAGACCCCCATGATGTCTTTTAAAAGCATTGGACAAGTTCTCAGTACGTATCCCATTTTGAAACACTAGCTACAAATGGCAAAGGGATGGTCGATTGAAGTTTATTATCAATAACTTTGTAAATTTCCTAAATTCTGCACCATACGGTTATGGTAGGCATTGGGTTATATGGAAGTAAATTAACATTTATTACGTGGTGACCTCTTCTATGGTTGCATATCGTGAAATTAAAAAAAAAATTACCACTGTGTTTGACTTAGGAAATTAAATTTAATGAGGTTGCAATTTGCACTCATGAATCAAGTTATGGTGAAATGCCTTTGTGAAATCATTTATAAGCCTAATCTCAAAACCCTAAATCCACTAAAAATTTGTATAATAATTCACAAAGATTCCAACATGACCATAACCCTACCTTTACGTTGTATTGCAAGAATCACCCTAAACACAAACATTTACCAATTCCTTTTGAATAAACCGCGCATTTTGCCTTGAATCTAAACCCTAAACCCTAAAAGGAGTCACCACCTATTTAGTGTCAAATAAATTCAAAAAAAATTCCTACCTGACCTAAATCCTACCCCTACCTTCTACCCTAAACCAACCCTAAAACCCAAACTTTTTGCTATTAATTTTGATATAACGTGCCATAACCCTGAAATAAAAATGTGACTCCAAAAGGGGTGACCACCCTAAATGACTCCAATGCAACCACAACTCATGGGACCACCAAACCCTAGTATGTACTCCTAGTGCATAATTCACCCTCATCCAAGCATTATTGTTAAGTGATAAAAAATTGTCCCCTTTTGGCCGCGTTTGCAATATGTAACTAAAAAGGGGATCACATTTGACTTTGGATCAACAATTTCACAAAAATTCCCACAAAACCCTTACCTTGTGCTAACCCCATGGTGCAAAATTTAGCCCATTCCAACACCTTTTGCTAATAAACTTGAAAAAACCCCTCACTTACCCACCTTGGCGCATGTTTGCCAAAATATGACTCCCAAGGGGGTCTTAACCCTAAACCACTCCAATGCTTCTAGAAAAATTCATGTGGGCACCTTACCCTAGCATATACCCCTAGTGCAATTTTCAGCCCCATCTAAGCGTTTTTGCTATTTACTCAAAAATGCCCTCCCTTTTAGCTAGGTTTGCAAAATTTGACTCCAAATGGGGTAACCATTGGCTTTGGATCAATTACCTGCACACAAATTCCCACATAACCCTTGCCCTCACCATACCCTACAATACAAAATTTGCCCCATTCCCACACTTTCTAATTGGTCATCTGGATGAATACCCCAATTACCCACCCTGGCGCATGTTTGCCAAAGTGTGATCCCAAAGGGGGTGACAACTCTAAATGACTTCAATGCCTCCACATAAATTCTTGGGAGCACCTAACCATACTATGTACCCCTAATGAAAATTACAGCCCCATCCAAGTATTTTTGCTAAGTGATAAAAACTGCCCCTCTTTTGGACACGTTTGCAAAACTTGACCCCAAAGGAAGTCACCACCGCCTTTGGGTCAATTAATTCCACAAAACTTCACGGAGGTGCATCATGTTATGAGAAGTCATGGGTGAAATTTTCAGCCTTATTCAAGCATTTTTACTACGGAACCCTATTTAACCCCCCTTTTTCACATCCTTCATAAGCAATTCAGAAATCTTTAGCAAACCCTTTACCCTAGGAAGTCTTTTGTGAATGAGATAGAGTATATACTACTTTAGGAAGTTTTTGATGTGCATAAATAAAGTTAGTCCTTTAATTTACACAAATATCAGTACTGTGGGAATACAATTAAAGCAAAAGAAGGAGATGGTTCCTCAAAACTTTACAACCACTGAGATTTGCATTTTTTATTTTGATAATTAAATTCTTAACAACTATGTGTTCAAACTCATCATGTACCTCTACTTAATGACTCCATTTTTCCCATGTGTTCAATAATCCCATTGATTTAAAAATTCTTCAACACATATCTAATATCAATTATTACATGGAGAAAACAAAGTGCAACTTTGGGTACATCAGTTTTTGTAAAAGTAGTCAAAAGGTTTTGAAATTCTTGAGAGGCATGGATTTTTTTTTTTTTGATAATACATGTAAATAAGTCATGCATATCCAATTGGAGCAACCTATTTTTTTAGCAGATGTACCTCTTCTAGTCTAGGCAGGGTTGAATTCTTGGATTTTTTAAAACTTAACATAAAACCACTTCTAACAAAACCTCTTATAACTAGCAATTTTTAATGAAAGGGGTTCGTCCTTTAGGGGTTAATAAACCTCCTCCACAATCAAAATTGTTAGAGTGGGTCCATGACTTATGTTCCTAAAATACCCTACACACCTCTATCCATGTAATATCCAAGAAAAGGTTTTGCATGATTTGGCACAATCATGACATGAATAGTCAATACGCATCCAATAATGTCATAGGTCATAAAAATAGGTTACAACCGTGGAGGCACAAGCTATAGCATCCAAATCAACTTTCCTAGAGAAGATGCTGACTTTTGAGGTTATGGATTCATTTGAAATTATTGCTAAATAAATTGGAGCTCAATTTTTTTCTATCTAGAGAGCATTATTGTTTGAAAGTGTCGCCATTAGAAAATTTCCTGCCACATTGTCATTCTTCTGCCAACATTCCATTTTCTGTGTTCGATTGTATGGATTTTCTCCTCCTCTTTCTCTTTTCTCTCATTGCTCTTGCTATCCCTCTTGCCGGAGGCGCGCATTGTTGGAAATCATTGTTTTTGTAGTTTTGTTTTTTGCTCTATTATCTGTTTCGGCAAGTGTGATTTGGAGAGAAGAATTTGTTTTTGAAAGCTAGATCGGCAACCTCCAAGATTTGGTGAGGCATGTAACTATTCATTTACGTCATTTGATTTAGTTTATTCCTCTTCTGCGTTTGGTTATGTCTTCCTTTCTGCACATTGCAGTTGTTATTTTTGATATTAGGAGTTTACTAGTAGTACCAACATTGCTTCATTTATTTGGTACATGGGACGCACGCAATGGTAGTGTCGGCCAAGTGTTTCAATGTTCAAAAAATCATTTTTATAGCTGATGTGTTTAATCACGGGTGCGTGGAGCCCTATTGGAGTTGCGTTTTGCAAAGAGTTCTTGAGAATGCCACTAGATAACGCGATGTAAATTACAAGACTTCAAATTAATTCAATGTTTGGATTCATATTTCTATTAGTAGGAATGTGGATTTAACTCAACTTGAGTTAAACTAGTGAGTAAGGACAGAAATTTTATACTTATAACTTATTTGTGAACATCAATTTAATAATGTAGAAAGCAAAATGGATATGGATCTTCTTGTCATTATTGTTTTGGATCAATTTAACTCAAGTCAAGTTAAACCTTGGGATTCATGGTTATTACCTTCAATTTGAATATATTACATTTTGTTGATAAGATTGTGTAGCAATTTATATTTACTTTATGTCATACTTGAGCAGAATTTTAACTAGACTTGAGTTAAATAAACTACAAAACTGTAAAAGTCTAGGAACATTCTTGTACTTAAAGTTTCTACTCAGTTTAACTTGACTCAAGTTAAATCTCTAGATATGTAAGTTAATTCTCCTTTACATATACAGTTCATCATTGATATTATTGAATATAATTACCCAATCAACTGAGAATAATATTTATTCATCAGTTTAATTCAACCCAAATTAAATGGATTAGCCAAAAACATTATGTTTGAATTTGACGAAGAGAACATTACCTTTCCGTTTAACTTGGGTTGAGTTAAATTGAATAATGGAGGATTTTGACATCCGATTTGCATATGGTATCTAATTTGGTATGTTGTTTTTACATGTCCAATTAACTTGCTATAATATATGATCAACTATTTAATCCAGCTTGAGTTAAATAGTTTTGTAAAATTACATTATACAATTATGAGGTGGTGTGAGGTACGGACAAACAAATAATGCAATATCCCATATCAGCTCAGCAGATAAATAACATCAAGTTGAAAATATTAATTCAACTTGTATCCAGTTAAAGTATAACCGTCTATTATGTCTTAGCGTTTGTACAATTTTTATGTATATGTAGATTCTCAGTATATCTATAAGTGCTATTGCAGTCCTTACATCTTTTGTCTATAATGATGACGTTGTTCAAATATTAGTTTAACTCAATTTGAGTTAAACCGTACGTTTGTTTGCCTAATATTTCTCTACAACACGTTAGTGTCTTAGTTTCTGCTGGAAATAATTCTTGACATTGACTGTACCTGCAAGATATGGAATTCTCAGAAGCGACCAAGATGTATTTTTTGTCCGACAAGGATAATATCCAGCATCTTCCGTTAGGTATGTTTGGTATCCCAAACTATGAGGGCATTCCTTGTTGTCGTTGGGTTACGAGAGTTGTATCCCTTCAAATTGAGTCTGTTATATCTGTTGCAAAAGGGATATGTTATAATGTAAGCTCCAATGTTGTTGTTGGAAGTAACGGTCTTCTAGGTGATTCTAGAGTAGCTATACAAATTCCCAAGTGCTTGTCTATGGAGCATAAACCAGAGGAGTGGAAGTACTCCATGGTTGCTTGGCCTGTTGAGAGGGTGTATTTGAATGGAGCAAGTCTTTGCAATCACAAGGTTTGGGATTGACGTTCAGCAAGCTACTTTGTCTTGGACATTGTGTCAAGGTTGTAGACCATACAACTCTATACTCAGGACTCTTGCAGCGCCAGTTACTATGAAAGGAAAAGAATTTCTCACACAAGATTCAATCAATCTTGTCTCCAGCAATGTTTCTTGCTCAAGCAACTATGTGCAACCAATTTCAAGGGAGAAGATACAAGCATTCCAAGAGCAAATGTGTGGCAACTCATAAGTCAAGAAAAGAGAGCTATTCCCTTATTATATATATAAGCTAACCTCTTTTATTAAATCTTTTTGTTTTCTTGAACCAGAAATAGGAAATTTTATAAATAAAAAGGTTAGTATATTACACTCGATTTGGATTTGATAAAACAGTCAAGAAGGAACCTTCTGGTTCCTGGCTTGACCGGATTATCATCCGAGAATTTAGAATCAGAACCTAGAGTTGAAGATTAGGGGCAGCTTGAATAATACTAGAAAAGGATTAGAAGTACGTTGGGTACTAATGACCATATTGGAACCTTAAACAGATTCTAAAAACGGTCCTAACATTCAATGATTAGGTGCAACGGTCTCTCAACAGCCCTAATCATTATTCCGGGCAATAACTAGTGGGGGGGAGGGGGATTAGGCAGGAACGGCCCTCTCCATCCATTTCTTATTCTTCCCTTCTTTCTATCCCATTCACACTTCATTCTCTTCCTTCCCCTCTTGAGAGCTTGTGTGAGATTGGCTTCGCGGTAGTCTAAGTTGTAGTTCTTCCTAGTTCTATTGTCAAGAGTGTCAAGAACGATGGGAAGGAGCAAACAGGACAAGGCTTTGATTACAAAAGCTCTTAGAATGGTTTGTCCAAACATACTCCAAGATCCTACAAAGAGAGCAAACCTAGAAGAGGACTTGAAGAAGATGGGATGCTAGGGATTAATCCTAGTACCTTGGAATCTGAGGGATGAGGAGATTGTGAGGCAGTTGCTAAAGGAACCCTCTATTTAGTGGCTTGACATTGTGAGAGCTAACTCGGATAGTTGGGCTCCCAAGGTTTGGAGTGAGGTTTACGGATTTAGCCGGAAAGGGAGCGGATTAGCTACCCAGACTGACAAGTTTGCTGAGGGGAAATTCTCTAACATACCTCATAGTAAGAATAGTCACTCCGTCTTGGATTGTAAAATTTAGAGGGAGACAAGAGTCCTAGAGTTCATGATTCCAATCTTGCTTCTCAAGTGTCTTACCTATCTTACACTCACCTTTGCCAATACCATCTTTGGTGTGCTGTCAGGAGAGTGGCCGGTGAACTAGGGGTTAGTGATCCGGAACCTAGTGGATAGGTTAGTCAAGACATTGGGAAACACCAAGCCTTTCGAGCTTTCCCCTTTTCTCTTCCATCTCTATTCTTACCATAATCTGTTGAGAGACAGAGAGAACCTCAAATGGAAGAAGGAGGAGGTAATGAGGGTAAATGACATTACCTCAAAACTAAAACCGGGAGAGGAAGAAGATGAGGAATACTTGAATGAGGAGTCACCAAATGTAGAGGTGACCAAGGAAGTCAGTAGTAAGGGGAAGGACATTGCTGAATTGTCATAGGTGCCCAAATTGGAAGGCCCAAAAAGGTTTAAGCTGGACCTTATCCCCAAAATTGTGAAGGACCTAGGAAAAGTCTAGCGGGTGATATGCAGCTACCAGGAGCATAACCAGATCATGCACAAACTCCTGAAAGGGGCTACATTGGAAGACATGATTGCCGAGGTGAAGAGTTTAATTAAACTCAAAAAAACCTTGAGGCAATTGGAGGTGGACAAGTTGGCCCAGCACGTGAAGATTTTGTAGGGCAAGTTGAAGGAGGAGAGTGAAGGAGACAAGGCGGCTCGCGAGGTCAATATGGAGATTTCTAAGCTGATGCCCTTTGTCAGGAATCCGGGCGACGTGGTAACCAAAGCAAAGCTCTATGAGGCGGAAGCCTTGAAGGCATGATCGTAGATTGGAGCCAAGGTGGTTTCAATGGTGGTGGAGTATGGAGAAAAGATGGCGGTGATGCTGTTAGAGATGAGGACCATCTTGATAGGTATTAAAACCTGCCAGGGTGCAGGTGAAGGATCCAAGCAAGGCAAGGATGCTACACCCACCCGGAAGTCTCCTATAGTGTGATCGCCAAAGTCGACTACACCAAAGGAGACGGAGGAAGTGACAACCCCAACGTCTGGTTGTCTACCCAACAAGATTGATGTGGGTGCCAAAGAGGAGAAGTCAGCATCCAGATCTCAAGATCAAAGCCAGGATCCCACAACACCAGAGGAGCAGACTTTGAAGCATATGCCTAGTCCGTTGAAGATGAAGACAACGACCAAGCATGCAAAGGAGTCCTTTTCTCTGTACAAGAGCACGGCGTCTCTGATCAAGGTTTATATTTCAGATGAATCTCTTGCTGAGGCAGCATCAATTGATGGAGAGACTTTAGAGTCTTTGGATGATTTGGAGGTTTCGGATTCATCCAATGACTCTGATCTGGAAGCAGTTAGGCTTGCAGCTCAAAGTACCCAGAAGAAAAAATGTAAGGTTCTTGTCAAGGGTAAGGGCGCGAGTGGAAGCCAGAGGCTGCCGGTGCGGAAGGCGGTGTTTATGGCTCAAAAGAAGAAGACGACCCAGTCATTCAGTAGTAGTACTAACTAAAGTAACTAGAGTTAATAGAATAAAGGGAGCATGCACTAGGAGTAACTTCCTGGTATAGTGCATGTAGCTCTTGGATCCGGGATTATAGGATCTTAGATCCACTTTTTTCAAGATTTTGTGGCTAAAGGGAGGACCACTACTTTTTGATAAAGGGAATGAAACCTGTCATTTCCAAGATCACAAATTTTCAGAAGGAGACTTTTTAGCTTCCCCATAAGTAGTTATTAGAAGCATGGTTGAGATTTGTGCCTTGATTCATTTGTTATCTCTGATCCTCCTAATGTAAGCAAATTTTTCTTATCTCATTGCTTTGAATTGATCACGTGGGGTGTTGTGTATGGGAATGTGAGTGTTGGAGGAAGAGGAGAAAGAAGTGACCTTGGATCTTGTCTGATCCGGTTTCTAGAGCTAGTAGGGAGGTGGTTAGAAAATTGTGTGTACTAAAGGGCAGTTTCTGTTTGGATTTACAATCCAAGTACTCTTGTGAAGGATAGCTAGTCTTAGGTAGGGTGCGTCCGGATAGCAATCCCAACACATACTAGCTGACAATTGAAAGGTTCCACTACCGTCAAGAGTGATTGTGAGCAAAGGAGCAGGGATCCTTTAATTATCTGATTACCATCTTAGCACCGGAAGTTGTGTCAGAAAGGGTTTGTCATTGTAGTATTGTTGGGGTTGTAGATGTTCCCTGTGTGACTTGTTCGTTTGGATCTATTTCCAGATTGGCTGTGAGGGAGTAATTGCACCGCGCTGTCTTTGTATTCATTGTTGGTGTTTTGTTTAGTGATACTTCATTCACTATAGATTGTCGAATGGTAGGAATTTGCACTGCCTTGCTTAATTAAATTGCGGAACCCTCTGATATAGAGGCTAAACTTTTGTTACGTGGTGTGCATTTGGCGTCCGGATCTGGAAGAGGTACAAGGATCAGCCACTCCTTCCTGGAGTCTAGAACGTTAGTGAGGAAATGAATGATAGTTAGGAGTCCTATTGATTGACTAGGGATCTTCTGGTTAACTTTTCTCTTTGTGTGTGTGCGTTGTGTCTGTTTGCAAATTACCTACAGGATTTCTTCATCATTTTCTAGACAACCTTGAGGATCTATAAACTAAATCTTTGTGGAGCGAAAATGAGTCATCCAGTTGGTATTTTAAGCCTATTTTAATGCCAGCATGAAGATAAGTACTTTTTTGTGCTATTACAAGAATGCTACCATCTGTATTCGGGATATGTTAGTGAAGCTATGGCATATGTTGGCTCTCTCAGCATTGTGCTTCATCTAGCAATGAACTCCCTTGAGTTTATTTTGGACTTGGCTACTTGCGTCATGAGTGACATTACGTTGCTAGAAAATCTTGACAGCGGTCAACAAAGCCACCAGTCAAATTCCCTACTTCAAACTAAGGAAGGGAGTTTTAGCAACATATCATTCTCAACATACTTAATTTCAATGCCATTCGTCATTCTATTTCAGTAGTTTTTGAGATAAACCATGTCAATTGTAACGGATTTAAATGGTGAGAAATTCCTCTCTCCCCCATGGTGGAGGAGAGAACACCATATTAGATAAATTGGAGAAAACAATACATTCTGGGACTTTCATTATTTCTACCATTATGTATATATTAGCACATTACAAAAAATTGAGAGTGCATTTTATTGTACAATATTGAAGTCTCAAAGATTGACTCCAATGACTTTGAGAACTACAACTTTCAAACATTAACTATGCCTACGTGTAAAGAATGGTCTCTCAGTTTTTTTGAGTTTACCTAATATGGTGTTCATAAGAATACTAGACCTTGAAAGCCAGCGTCGCATTCTTAGCTCTACGCTTCAAAAATTTAGTTATCATTTTAGGAAAAAAATTAGTACATAGTCATAATCTGAGGAAATAATAAGCACAAAGAGGGTCAGTTTACTGTGTGAGGAACCAAAAATATTAAAGGCAACTACATTACTACAAAGCAACCTATATCAATCACTAGCAGCTCTAAAATGCCATGCGATTTCTGATAAACAACACAATTATTGACTAAAAGAAAAGAAAGGAGGTTGTCCTTACGATTGCTTGGGAGCTTCGGTTGAGGAAATGCAAAGATTGCGGAAATTATGCAAAATTGTTTAAGTCAATCTCAGTGTTTCTACAAGTATGATGAGATATTCAGTCAAGAGAACTCTTGGCAGCTTCCAAAGGAATAGGGGTTTTGAACTAGTCTTCTAGCATATTAGCAGCAATCACTCTTACCTCCTAAAATCCGGCACCTTGCACAAGTAACCTGATCAATATAGGATTTGTGAAAGGAGAGAGTTATATATGTTCTTAATCTGCATCTGTAAAATCTTATCAAGGATTTGCGTTCATAAAAAAGGTAGAGAGTATTTATATATACAATTATTACAACACTCAGGTAGTTTAGTACAAACCCATGAATTACAAATCATTTTTAGGAAGGTAGGGTATGTCTGAAACAATTGCCTCTGGAGTTGCTTCTTCTTGGAATACCTGCTGCTGAAAGATTGGGTTCAAAATCTAGTACTAGGAGCTTCATTCTGTCTTCTGCAGCTTGAAGGTTTCTCTATGAGAAAGGTGGACATCCAAATCAATGAGCTTATTGTTGTTATCGAAGGATTAGAATTGGAATATTCAAATTTGGCAATAAAACACCTTTTTTAAGTCAGGAAAACGAATGAATACAGGAGTGTACAGTGATATTCACTTCAATACAACTTACCACGATCAAACAACACATGAATGCAAATTTCTACCAAAAATTTGTGCCTTCAAGTTCACAACCTCCTCTTGCATTGTTGTAGAAACTGTCATGAACATATGGGCTTCCCTTTGTTTTGCAGTCATAAGCTACACAGGCTTTACAAATATCAAAACTTTGGCAACCACCAGTCATTAACAAAAAACCACACGTCATCCTTCACATCCAAAAGAAGGGTACACCGTAAAGCATAACCTGACTTGTTAATTCAATTCAATATTTGAGGTTCAAAACTTGTTTAATGCTGTCACAGACATTGCAGGATGTGATACAATAGCAATCAGTCAGTCAGAAATGGCAAACTTAGTGGATCATGAATGTAATCATATTCTTATCATTTCTTTGATCATTTGAAGAAGGATTATTTCTTTGAATTCTCTCTACAACAAATTAGCAACAAATATGGTCACCGTCAGATACATAATTGCATTTAACAATTCTATAATTTCCATGATGTCATTTTTGAATGGAATACATCATGGGCTAGTATCAAGCCTGGGAATTTGATTTGCCATGGGCGAGATGGCGGACCTAGCACTGGCACTGTCTGAGAGGTATTTTGCCCCCGTTTTCTCATATAATTTTTGATATTTGTCTCAAGAATCATTTAGCTCAGTGGTGGGGATCCTCTGCACTTCAATTCTAAGGTTCATTTCTTTTGTTTTCTTGTACTTCTAGAACTAATCTTGGATTAGAGGTTGCTAAAATATAGACAAGATAAATGCATCTGTAGCTTTATTGTGGATAATACTAAGTCACTATGAGAGGCACATTCAAGAATAAGAAGATTGATAGATATTCACAATCAATAATATCACTAAAATTTAGGTCCTTTAGCACTACACGTACAGCAACTTAAAAACTTAAATAAAAACCTTAGTATATCAAAATCCTTATTTGGGCTGCATTATTAAGTTTGGGAGTGATGCTTAGGGGGTCTACTTGGCGTATTTTAGAAACCACATACGGCTTAATATAGAGACAATTTAATGTAGTTGAGGTAAAAATTATAAAAAAATTAGAAGAAAGATATGGGTCACTTAATGTAAGGACGTGTATTATAAATAATATAACTAGGATTCTAATTTGGTCCATTACATTTTTGTACATGTAATAAAGAGGCTTATATGTGGATCCTAGGCCGAAAAATTAATAACACAAACAATACACAAGGCAATGCAATTGTATTGGCTCTATAGGCAATGGCATTCAGACTTCAATAGCATTTGTCCATGTCAGTGAGGGATTATTTAGGACATTTGTAGCAACACATGCATGCATTTCTTTCACTCTAGCTCTTTCAAGTCATGCTAGGCAATAACATTATGCAGATTGTATGACACTTGGAGCTAGGAGTCATGGTGTTGCTACCTATGTGGAATTGTGGATGTTCATTTTGTGTATGTAAACACATATTCATTTGTTTTTTGCATTTGCTAGCGTAGATTCATGGTTGTTTCATTTTTTCTTGTTCATGGTTGTTTCATATTTTTGTTCATGGTTGATATAAAGGTTCACTCTTTAATGTTTCATGCTGTTTAATTTTTTGTTTTGGTCTTCAATTCTGTCTGAAAAGCACTAAACCCCTAAACACCTAAACCATGAAGGTCTGTGTCCATTGTGCTCAAGGTGAAGTCATACCCATAACTTTGTGCCCTAAACTCTAATTACAAAATTTGAATATCATATACGGTTTTGGGGTACTTTTTAGCCAACCAACTAAACCCTTAAACTTTGCTTTTCAATTCAATTTTTTCAATTATAAAGAATATAGTTTATCAAAAATTAGCTTCACTTTCACATTATAAATAATGATAGAAATAATGATAGAGTACCAAAACATAGGCCATTTTCAAAAATTAAGTAATTATAGAGACCCTTTTATTCCTAATCCAAAGGTAAATAGCCCTTTAAAATATAACCCGTTGCCGCACGTGGTGCACAAAAAATACAAAGAGTGCCCCTTGAGGAGTGACGCAAATAGTGACATTTATTTTTGAGTTTGTAGAGTAAGATTATATCCCTTCTTCAACAGTAGAAGGCGGCCATGACATTTTTCAAAGTGGAGAACAAGGCTCTAAAAAAGTAAGGATCAACTACAAGAAGCTTGCCTTTGACTATAGGTGAAGCCAAGTCACGTGTTTCAAATTTGGTGACTTTGAATGTAAACAACACACTTGCAAGATGTCTAGTTCTAACCCACGGAAGAGAGATATGGATCCATGTTCCAACCACCTTACATGTTAGCTACACCAAATAGTGCATTTAGGTTGCCCTACACTAAGTTCTCATATCTTACACTTTTACTGCTGTAAAAAATATTTTCATGCAAAAAAGACAAATTTTAAATAACCTTGCAACCACTACAAAGCTGCCAAAAATTAAATTAACAACTTTCAAGTTGTAAACCATGTCAAATCCAAACATGGTCAACATATAGTCTGGGGCAACCTAAATGCTGCACTATTTGGTGTAGTGATCTTAATATGAAATAAATTACCATGTAACGCAAATATTAATAGAACAAGACAGCATCTTAAGGGAAGAAAGCTTACTTGGGTATTATTGATGTTGGACCATTCGGCCGATGACCATTGGCAACTCCTCTCGGGCGCAAGAACCGGCCACTATAATCAAAAGATTTTCCTTCGTAATCAATGTGTACTTTGTCGCTAAAGTTGAAACCTCCATTTCCTGGTCATTACTAGCCCCAACATGAAGCATCACGAAAGTACGATTTTCCCCAATCTGGAAATTTATCCTAGCTATCGATGTTGTTGTCGGAATTTTGAAGGTTGAATTCTTACCCAAAAGAATGTTCCTGCAAAACAAGTTTTGAGCACCATGAGGAACATTAACAACAGTAGAAACAGTGTAGAAGACGAGAAAATTGACTAGAACAGATACAACAGTGCAAGTGCTTCACAAAACGAGGATATACCTGAAGTAAGTCCTCCATATGTATAGGAAGAAAATCAACCAAGTTCATAATTCGCTCTTGAGATGCATTCTGTAACAAGAACTCTGCAACCCTCAACAAAAAAAATCAGAAACTTAGCAGGTGCATGATTTCATAACAAAAGAGAAATGAAGATGCCAAGTACACAAGGAAAAGGATTTACTTGGTGCACATGCACATGAATTTTTCAAAGGCCATGGCTGGGAACCAAAACTCCGTTGTGAGCTTCTCGAAAGTGTCCACCTGTCTTGCCCTTGATGGAATCGTCGTTGTGAGCTTCTCGAATGTGTCCACCTCTGTTGCCTTGATGGATTTGTTCATACTGACGTTGATGCTACAGGTTCTTGCTGAACGAAGAGGTACAACAAACACTCTAGAAGAATGTCATGCTTAACTCCATGTCCCAATTTTTGTACAGCTCTCTCTATCAAGGCTAGTGGGAAACCCAAGGTCTGCTAGACTGGACTCCATTATGTGGAATCCCCCTACTGCACGTGGGTGCTGGTTGTGGCGAAAAAATCCTTGCTTCGTTCTTGAAATCTGAATCACTGTCCTTGCCCTTCGGTAAGTGATAGCTTTTAGCAACAGGATTCGGAGACCAACCGGGAATAGTCTCACATGCAAAACACCTAAATTCTTCGGAAGAATTATTGCTCTGTTATATTTCCGCATCAATATGGAGTTAAACTCTCTGAGGAGCATCACTAACTTTACCATAATTAATTAAGAACTGCAATATAATGGATTCATTGACTTCTAGACCTACCACAACAACTAAGCATCGTTAACTGTTTCTCATGGAGACTAAGTACATGCATATATCAAAAGACAACGTAAAGAAAATCAAGAAGGATTGTGTATGAGAAGTAAACCAGAAACCATGATGTCAAATAGGACGTTGCACAATGTCAAAGGGGAATTCTATGTCCAAGAAAAATATCTCAGGCTTGTGCCTTTGAGAAAATTGAAGATGAGCTGGAGGGCTGGAGAAATCGATAAGTTCAGTATATCTGTGGATGGTTATTTCAGGAGAGCCCTACCCAGTGAAAAAATCCAGCCTTTGCTTCCACCTTTACTATGACCATCGCTACTGGGACCAAAGATACTGCTGCTTCTGCCATCGCCAAGCTTTCACCTTTGGAGCAGGTTAAAGAAGGGTTTTTTCTTATGGGGAGGAGCTTGAAAGACCGTAGACACTTTTGCTTCTGCCACTAACTAGCTCTCACTTGTGTAGCAAGTTAGAGCAAGGGTTTCATTACAAGGATGATTCTGAATGATCCTACAGATGGGATCCACCCAAGCTTCTTCCAATGCTGCTTAACCTTTGGGACTCTATACTCGACTAGGAGGCTGGGTCCACTTCCCTTTGCACACATCCCCTGCATCTTTGTCGCTTGAAATCATGTCCTGCATATACATACAATCCCAAACACAAAAAAGACGTCAAGAGAATTTCTTAGTCTTTGAAGTAGATGAGGTGAAAGGCTATTTGTAGCGAAAGACAAAAAGACATGCTAATGCTCACAATACAGAATGCTAATGCTCACATTAGAGAGGTGGTCCTCAATGCCTTCCGCTTGAGGAATGCTAAGGGTAAGAGAGTACGATGCAACTGCATTGAGGTCCGCCCAAATTACTGTAAAACATTGAACACAAATCATATTTGAGACTTTCGGACACTGTAAGTCCTGTGTACACTTTAAACGGGTTTATAAATCCAAATAATACTAAGCATCAGACCATGAATGCAAGCTGGGAGAAACGTAAGCTGAAGTAAAATCACATTTCCCATTGCAACTTACACAAAATTTGTCTGCATGGCTTATTTTTTTATGTAAATTAATCACAACTTACCCTAATTTGAACAACCAAAATGCTTTCAATAAACAAGGGGAACATGATAATATACAGGTTTCAATAGTAGCACAAGACCCTCTATAGTAGTGCCTCGATATGATGAAGGTATCTGGACAGCATATTCATTTCATGTAAGGAAAACATTCATTGTAACTAAAAGATCTTTTGCAACTCCCCAACCACAAGGGATAGTCATCTATTTCATCTTAGCCAAGCGTTTTTCAAGCGTTTTTTCTTATAAAGGTTCATCTTAGTGACGCACTACTATATTGAAATGTGAGGATACATTTCCATTAACAATTAATGTACAGTACCACATTGAATCACTCCACAAAACATAATTGGAGACATTGCAACGACGACTATCACTGTACGGATATCTTCACCATCAAAAATCTCATAATCAAATTCTATAGTTGAGGCACACAAGTTATATACGACAATAGTAGAAGATGACAGGTGCATCTTAGAAATTGCCAACGGTTCTCCTTCGACGAAGATGCCTCCAACAACAAAGTCTGGCAGAATTCTCGTCAAACCTTTTGCTGAATTTGTCCTTGCAAATATCCATTCTTAATGAGTAATTAATACATTGAGAACATACTGGAGGTAATATTGATGATGTCAACGATCAAACTCTATTTGTAGAATCTCAAGCTTCTTCTATCACATGATAAAAAGTAACTCATTGTCTTTTAGGCCGCGAACATAAAGAAAAACAAGGGTCATAGCAGGTAAAGTACAAGTACTGATTAAACCCAAAAAAGAAGAATACAACGTCCACAAATAATCATTTCTCTATGAACTAGCATGAAAATCTTCTAATTCTACATTACTATTCACTGCATGTAAATGCAAGCCTTTGAACTAAACAAAAATTTGGCTCGAATTGAAGTTTTCTCCAATGCCTAAATTTAATATACCTGCACTGCCTTTTGAGTGCATCTCGTCTAAACGAACATTGAGTTGTACTCTCTTTTCATCTCTACAACTGGATAACTGAAGTTCAGATTACGTACAGTCGGTTAACTGAAATTCAGGTTCGGTACATGTAGAGGGTTGCCAAATTCTTTGTCTTCACCAAGGTCTATGTAATCGTAATCCTGCCCCTCTTCTCTGATGTTGGAGCTTCCAGGCTCCTCAGCTTCACGATGAGTCCCGTCGCCCTCTCTTGCTTGTGCAGCATTATGCTCGACTGGTGCAGCATTTTGTTCGGCAGAGTACTGCTGCGGTCCCCGAGAACTAGTTGGTGCCTCTGTAAGTCACGCTTTCTTTGCCAGGCTGTCCTCGAACTTCTCAAGCTCCTCGGATTGACACAACTGTAAAAATCTTTTGCCTTCCGGGGTGATTCCTGTTGTGACGGTGGTCATTAAAAGCAACAAATTCTGCGCCTTAAGTAAGACATTCTTCTCGAAAGTAGCTTCTGCCAGTAGCCTTGTTGACTCTACCTGATCCCTTTGTAATTTAAAAGACATTTCTTGAACCTTTGAATCTGATAGGGCAGCTTTTGCCTTCTTTGTGCCAATGGGGCGGTCACGTAACCCGAGGTTGCTAACCGTATCTCTCTCCCTACACTCATCGGAAGGTCCACTATCAAGAGTGTTGAAATGGGACCCCGGATTGACATTATTTTGTTTATGTGGTGTAAGGGGTTTTGAAATTCCCCAACCTTCTGCCCATCGTGGGTGATTCTTCACCAACTCCCAACAGTGTTCGTACATGAAATCGGTATTCTTTTGACATTTTTCGCAATATAAAGTCTTCGCCATTCTAATTAAGTCTTCTCTATTTGCACCAGATTTATTTAAAGCAAGAACTTGTGCATAACTTCCTATGAACTTGTTGACGTCGTGTTTTATACATCCCCATTTTGTTTCTAAAGACCTCGCTGGTCTCGTTTCAAATGGACGATGCGCTTCGTAATGTTCATGAATTTGTCTCCAAAAAGCACCCGCCTTCTGCCGATTCCCTACAATTGGGTTCTGGGAAATGGCTAAAACACTTAGAGTCAACTGCCGCTCCTCTTCAACTTTGAAGTTTTTCCCTTTCGTGTGGCGTGATGGAGTAGAACCAGAATTCTGTACTTGTTGACTATTGATGTCACTCCGTCCTTGTACGACAAACTGACCTGACCCAAAGGCATTAGAATTACCTGCAATTTTGCCAAACTCCTCTGATGGGTACGTATTGAACTCCACCGCTTCTGCTCTTTGGATGTCCAGTCCCTGCCAACCAAGGCTACCTCCTGTCCTTACCTCAGAATGATTTGTCCTTCTGAATTCTACCGCTCCAACTGCGTTCATGCCTACCGCTTGTCGACCGAGGTCGCCTTCTGCTTGCACTTCTGGATTATTCAGCGCTCCAAAATTGCCTCCCACGTTGAAGTTGCCTCTCTCGAAAGATTGAAACTCGCTTCTAATTGGCTCTCTGTGACTGCCAATTCTTTCACCGAATTCGCCTATTCTTCCACCCCTCATCCCAGAGACACCACGTCCTCTACCATTGGCAAAGTTGCCACGAACGCTGTCGTTCTCCATGGGCGCCCTGTTGCTACCGAGGTTGTGAATAAGGTGCATGCTACTGAACTGACCGACCCTTTCGGTGCCGGAGGTCACATTCTGTTGACCACCCCCTCTGAGTTCCGCTGGATGGAGAAATCTGCACCTTGGCTTGTTTGACCTCCTCTCTGGCTGCCACCCCCTCGCTCCATATTCAATGAGAATTCACTATTGCTTGATATTTATTGTTAGAGTCTTACAAAGAAGAGAGGGCTTGATCTAGAACCTAGTAGTCCAAAAAGTTGCTATATTTTGGACGTGAAATGATATCTTGAAAACCAAAAGTCCAATAATTACATAACAAAATGATTAGCAAGCTTCATTTAGAACAAGACAACTATAAAGAAATCACCATGTAGGTTGATATAAATCAGAAGGACAAATACTAGGTATTTTTAAAAGAATCAAATAGTTTTAAGAACTATAGAAGACAAGGTAAGATGATGTTTTCTACAATTC
Organism: Ulota crispa; assembly: GCA_963920765.1. Lineage (NCBI taxonomy): Eukaryota > Viridiplantae > Streptophyta > Bryopsida > Orthotrichales > Orthotrichaceae > Ulota > Ulota crispa. The sequence continues at coordinate 6,172,293 of OY987252.1, forward strand.
TTGAGAAAATCTTGAAAGGTTGCCCATGAACTGTGGAGAAACTTACGGTTACATGAAAAAAAATTCCATAAACAATACTCCCTCTGTCCCACTATAAAGCTCCAAAAAACTTCTCCATGAGGAATTAATTGTATTTCTAGTCATTATGCTAGTGAAAAATGCATTCTAGAATCAATATACTACCTACCAAATATTTACAAAATCTCAAGTTTTTATGTTGTTGTTGAGACACCCAAATTCCATGCAAAAGGTACCATATTTGTGCATAGTTTGTGAAGGCTGCCGCCTCCTTGTTATTTTAGTCTTTGTATTAATGACACATGCGTTCTAGAATCAATATACCATCTACCAAATGTGTGCAAAATCTCTAGCTTTGATGTTGTTGTTTGGGCACCTAAATTCCATGCAAAAAGTACCATATTTGTACATGTTGCTAGCTCCTCATTATTGATGATTTACAAATTAGTAGCAACAATGGTACCTCATATGGGCAAGGCCAAGCTTGTTAGGAGAGGAATGACCTCTATTTGCTTAACTTGCCCCCATGAGATCATTGGACATGACAAAAGCTTTCTCAACAATTGAAACTAGCAAAAATATGCTTTTTAGTGGGACAAGAATTATGCCTAATGTGGAGCTTTATATTGGGATAGAGGGAGTATTTTATTAGGTTTCAATAACGTATCTATTTATAGCCTCATGAGAGCAGCCAACAACTTCTACTAAGCTTACTTTGTCACAACCTATGACGTCCCGAGCATTCACTTACAGATAAAAATAAAATATGAGACAAATAGAGAACATAACAATTTTTTTAACATGAATGGTATTCTCTTCAGTTGTTGACATTCATTAACTAAACAATGTCGGTAAGAAGACAACTGTTTTCCAGTACCCACACCAAAAGAAGCATATGAAGCAAAATAAGTACTCAACAAATGAATTGGTCGTTTCTTTGTATTTCAGCAGCATACCTTCAAGATCTCAAAGGTAACAATATGTATGTGAAGGACCAATTGACTTCATTTAGTTCCTGAACTCTGTTCTATAGTATTTTAGAGAAAAGTAGATACATGACATAGTTGAGAAAGCAATTTGCTCTGAAGTACATATGAAGTAGTATGTAAGTTATGCAGTTACTACATTTGAATTGAATAGATTAGAATGCCAAATCTTCTCAAAAAGTGCTTCTGTAGGCTTACAGTGAAGAGACCAACCTGCGTGCGAGGTAAAGTAATGAACGAGGAGCTCAAGTGAAGCACTTGAACATGTCCAGTCCGTGTGACCAGAAGTTGTTCCGGTTCTCTGTCTTTGTAGATGATATATCAAATAAGAAAGTTCCAAAGAAGAAACGAGTTAGATAATTAAAAGTGATTCATCGCGTTCCATATATGAGTGCAGAAACCCACATGAGGAGAACCGTGTGGAGTAAAACCATGTGGAGTAATTCTAGTTTGTTTTCTATGACATTTTTCTAATAGCGGGAGCTTTGTTGCAACTATATTGTTATTCTCTGTCTTCAACTTATGAACTCGTTGAGTCCATCAGTGTAGAGCGCGTGCGGTCCAGAACATCTGAGAGCATCACAGACCTGTCATTGCCTCAAACTTGCATCGGTTAGACGCCGACATTCCCTCTAAGAAGTTGGCCGCAAGGGAGCGAATCCCTCGCGTAACTAGTTAGCAGGTTGAGGTGTGGTTCTTTAACGGAATTAAAATGACAAATCACTCCACCAACTAAGAACGGCCGTGCACCACCACCCACAAAATGAGAAAGAGCTCTCAATTTGTCAATCCTTACCATGTCTGGACCTGGTAAGTTTCCCCGCGTTGAGTCAAACTAAGGCGTAGGCTCCACTCCAGGTGGTGCCCTTCTGTCAATTCCTTTAAGTTTCAGCGTTGCGACCATACTCCCCCCTGAATCCAAAAAATGTGATTTCTTATGAGGTGCCGAACGACTCATAAGTTTAACATCCGTCCAATCCCTAGTCGGCATAGTTTATGGTTAAGAATATGACGGTATCTGATCGTCTTCGATCCCCTAACTGTCGTTCTTGTTTAATGAAAAGATCCTTTGCAAATGCTTTCGAAGAAGTTAATCTTTCATGAATCCAAAATTTCACCTCTACGAATTAAGTTGTAATGCCCCCATTTATTCCTATTAATTATTACTCCAATCCCGAAGACCAACAGAACAGGACCAGAACCTTACAACGTTATTCCATGCTAATGTAATCAAAGCGTAGGCTTGCTTTGAGCACTCTAATTTTTTCAGAATAACACCGCCGACTCCGCGTCCTGACCAGCGAAGGCCAGGAGTGCGTCCCCGACAAGGAAAAGAGGCTGGCGGGAACATTGCAGACCCAGGAGGGGCGGACCGCTCCCCCCGACCCGAGATCCAACTACAAGCTTTTTAACTGCACCATCTGGGAATGAGACATGGCTATCAACTTCGACATTTCGTCACGTTCTAATTAAGCTATAACATATCAATCAAAATTTGTCTTTTGATCCAGAATAGGATTTACGGGACAACAAATGTAATATTCACAGTAAAGGGTGACGTGGAGGGCCACCATCCACGTCTGTTGTTTTTGAAGATCTTGCGTCAAGAGTAGGCACTTGGACACAAGAAAACAACGATTGGATCTTGTTTAGGTCAGGGTAGAGATAGTGAGAATGTCACACTGGAGTGTCTAATCTATTCAAGATTTGTCAGAAGCCTTTACAAAGACTGAGCAGCAATCTGGGCTTCTTCAGGTGAAAGGAGAGAAGAGGAAGGTCGCGGACTAGCGTTGATATCAATATGAAGAAAAGATAAACACTTCGAGAACGATGTAACATTCGGCTTTTCGCGACATATCTCACTTGGAGAAAGCGCTTTCAAAGGCGTGCAGTGCACGAGAAGACGTAAAATACACCAAAGCCGTTCCATTAGAAAGCACGTCTCTGTTGAAATAAAAGTCTGGCAAACGCCCTACTGTCGTACAGATAAATCAAGTTCAAAATTGCGTTCAGGGTAGCATAAAATAAGATTTGTCGTTTTTCTTGCACTGAATTAACCAATTAACGCTCATGCGTACGCAACAGTTTCCGTTGCTCTCACTTACAAGTTCAAAATAAAGCTTTAGGGTTTGCTCAAAAGATAACGACAAGGTCTAAGTTACCGGTCACTTGAATAAACCCTACTGTAGAGCAGTTCACTCTTCAACAACTTGATCTCGTACAAACACAAGTCCATGACAACCAGATCCCGCACAATCTATTAGTTGTGAAGCTCTGTGAACTCCTGAGAGGGATGCGTATTATTCTCAAAATAAACCGTCCAAAAATTCAATGGCAATGAATTGGGACTATGTGCAGGTATTTGCTCATCAAATATTAGATCAGTGAGTGAGTGCAGGGCATGACAATAACCTACTCAAGCAAAGCTTGAAATACGCGATCCACATCAATCATCAATCCCGCTAAAGCCTCGTCTGCTATCGCCACTCTCGATCGAAGGTACATATCCGAAGTTTTTGTCAATGAATCCCAGGGTTCTCGAGGAAAGAGAAAACTGTACTAAGCAAATATTTTTGTGAAACCCTAACCTAACCACACCATACAATTTGTAACGAAACACGCAATAGTTGTACTAAACCACAGCACGATGTCCATACATACCTTCTGCCTTGAGATTTACAATGAAACCGTAAAACCAAAGCCTTCACATTCCAGACTCTAGCCTTGGCCTTGACCGCTCCGTGCTCCAAATGGTCGGCAACAACTCCCAAGCCCTGACGTTCTGGATTTGCTTTCAATTTTCTCTGACTTGCAACTTGCGCTTCATCTCTGTGCACGAAACGAATCTACAACAACTCCCCCCCCAACCCTCACGCTCCGCACCCGACCGTGTGATAGAAGCACTATTGTCCAAAATCTCCCAAAAAAGATCGAATTCCAAATTAAGAACCTAAAATCAAGCGCCACACATTTACAGAAGACACCGGAATTTGCCGTCTGGAAGGGAGAATTTGGGGAGGCCGGCCAAATTTTCCACTTTGGCGAGTCTCCGTTGGTCCCCGATTCCTAGGGAGCCCGGGCCCGTACTTCCCAGTGTGGGGGCAAGGCTGGAGATGCGCCTTAATTCAGTTTCACGGTCAGTTTCACTCACTGCCTTCACCAAGTTATATTAACGTCTTTCAGTTCCTTCAGTGTCCGGTAAGCCTCAAATCGGTCCAATTATTTTACTTGCCTCGTAAGCTTACTACATCGCTTATGTGGGTTACGAAGTAGTCTTATGAGATTTTTGGTGATGTGATGTGAGTTTCGTAGGAAAATTTTCCGGGGGTGGTGGTGGGCCGACCGAGGTTCTCAGATGACATGACTGATGGGATTTCTTCTCTGGGAAAATGGTGAGGCGTAGAACGGAGCACAGTATAGAGCTACTGTAATTGAATAACATGTTCTTGATTCTTTCAGTCTTCTAAAGGATGAATATGTCTAAGGAAGTGTTATACGAAGACGTTTCGAAGATGAAGGCGACGGTTGGTGAGGTCATGGATGGACATGGAGGACGATCCATACTCTCCACGCCACCAAACTGGATTACGAAGACTCTTCGTAACGAGGTTTCTCATCTGTTCCTTTACTGACCTACCTTGTAATGATAATCTTGGAGATATTTTAATTAGCATGTGAACCTTAACTTGGTCTATTGTTTGGGAGGTAACATGCAGCTTTTTCCCCTGCACGTCATATATTTAAACAATCATCTATTGAGATCTCATGTGCTCTGTGTTTCTCCTCTGGTAAGTCGTTCACATCTGCCTCTTAATTGCACCACTTTATATTGTCTGGAGATTTCGTTTTCCAATTCATCTTCTGAAACAATGCAGAATTAGGAGGGGAATTGACCTGGTTCTCTCGGTCCCCTAAGGCATTCCTTATAATGGCTCAATTGTGTGCCGTTTATGGGTCCCTGTTCTCTCTGGCAGAGTCTGATTATACGTATTGTAAGCTTAATTTTGTAGTCGCCTAGATCTTAGTAGCTGTTGTTTCCTCTTTAAGGTAGCCGAAAAAGTTGGTAGTTGTCCTGTATTATTAGACTTCTGTCTGGATTGCGACAGCCTTTATGTGAACATCAGTCTGTCGCATATTTCACCATCTCTGCTACGCTGTAATGTGATACGGACGACGCTTTTTAAAGAATAGGGAACTTAGAGTGTAAGTCTATGGAATTATGAACCTTGTTCTGCAGTTGGATTTGTTCCAGGAATTATTATGTTTTCTCCTCCATCATGAGACTATTTGAGAATCAATTGTTCCAGGTACTTGAAACTTAGAGTTGATCGTGATTTTAAGTAGAAGCAGAACGACTGAAGTGTTCTTTGCTGCACACGCTATGTCGATGCTGTGCTGGAGTCGACAAACTCTGTTCTCAGGTGCCAAGGTTACCAATTGTAGATATCTATTCGGAGTTGTGTTAATGTCCAAAAGCTGACGATATATTTTCGGAGGGCTCTGGAAGTTGATAAGTGTAGTTGATTTTTTTTTCTGATAGATTCTGGAAATGACAGTTAAATGCCTTCAAATTTCTGATTTGGATGATTTTGTTTTTTATGCATTCCTTGTACCACCTTCTTGTTAATTATGTTACCGTTAAGATAGTAGTCGAAGCAACCCTTGGAACTCATTTAGGATGTGTTCTTCACGTTTAAATTGCTACCTAGGAATTTTCTGAACACCTAGTTATCTTCACATCAACTTTGGCCACGTTATCTTCACTTTTTTTCTCCTACTGGTGTTGTCTGGTCAGGGATATGTAAATTCCTAAGCTTAAGGTCCTTGATCTTCTGGTCATGAACGTTTTTGTCCAGTCAAGTCGCTTGTTGAGCGCTGTTACCCTATCTGAGGCAAGTACGTTTGAAACGTCCAGGATGACTGAGTCTTAGTAAAGATGTGCAGAGGCAACACTAAAAAATAACGTTTAAGATTCCGATTGACCATTTGAATTTCATGCTCGTGGAGACGTTATACATCAGGTTGGAGTTGCAGCCAATCATTTGGACCAAGATTGAAACCGGAGATTTATATAGAGCTAAAAGCAACCACCATATGCAGTAGCATTTAGTATTATCTACATGACATTCAGAAAAAACTATTGAAGTTGAGTTTCTGGTATTGGGATGTATACAAATGTTGTAGAGTGGGTCTGAGTGAGAACTGTCATCATGCGGATCTTTATGCCATTTTTTTCAACATAAATTCGAATCTTCTTTTTACCATCTTAACCTGATTTATGAGTGAAAATACGTTTTCGTTGCAAATTGTCTTTTTCCTTGCGAATCCAAAATGTTCATGACTGAGTCATAGATTGATGAATTTGAGCTGACTGCCCAGTTTTTAAAACTCAACTGTTTTAGGGTTGTATTGTCGATGACTTCTTTGCTGTTTCCTCACCCCATCTCTTTCGTGAATGTTTTTGCTCTGAGGGTGATAAAAGAATTTCAATTGCCAGCCTTCAGATAGTCCTTTCATGTAGTCTGTTTTTTAAGCATACTGCTGATTGTGGTGTCATATGGTTTTTAGTTCACTTTTTTTAGTAGCATTTTCTCTTTTACTCTGTAATGGATGATCGGGCTCATTTTCTTGTTTTAGGATATGGTTTCAAAAGACGAAGATGCTTCAAAATTAGTTTTAAGGCACAAACGAATGGAGGCAGCCAGCAGATTGGGAGGTTCTATCCCTGAACCCTCCATCATAAAGATGGACTGGATTTCGATCACTTGACTATATTGCGCAACTACCTGCTGTCACAGTAAATTCCACCTCTGCAAAACCTCAGATGCACTGAAAGAGAAGGGAGGAACATTCTCTTGGGAGCGGGTGGAAAGATTCCTTTTCTACTTCATTTCCAGCTATGGGTCTTGCAACTTGTTAAAGTAGACATCTCTGACGCAGGAAGGAGCTGGGCATCAGCATCATTTAAGGAGAGCGATGTATCGTCCAGAAGGATCGACTTAAAATCTGGTGTTAGTACAGATCGTTCTATCGAAGAGGAGCACAGAATAGCTCGCAATTCCTTGCAGGTACATTCTCGGAGTTCATGGAACTGCATTACAAATAATCTCCTACGTAAGCCCTGTTTTGAGAGGACAGTGTCCAATTCGACTTTCGGCGTACTTACGTACTTGAATCATGCAGAACGTGATTGAATGTTTCCCTTTTGACTCCGAGCACTACCAAGAAAATTTGTTCCTAGAAATGGGATTTTCACCTGCGCTGATTCAACGAGCCATTCTGCTGCACGGTGAGTTACTCGAAACAATGTCATGATATCTACTTATTTCGTAAACAGCCAATAACCTGGATGCATGAGCCCCAGCACACAGAGTCCATGACTGGCTACTACTTTTTCTTGTGTTTCTGCATTTTTCTCTACTGACTACATACGTTCTGTTCACTGTGGTATTGTAGCATTAGGACTGGCAAAAGAATGTGGAATTGCTTGAAGTACCACGAGTCAGTACAGGAGAGACTATTGTGATGTTGCTAGGGTTCCCCAGGCGTAATATCTGTTGAGGTGTATAAGATGGATTTTACTGACTCTTGGTAATATTGGTGATTCAGGAGCTCAAGCTGATGACTCTATCATAATGCAGTATCTCCTCGATTTTCGTGACAGTAATGACGTGCTAGAGACTGCTAATCAGAAAAATGACGTTCACAGCAAATTTAAGTTCCCAAATTACAATGAAATTAAGATTGCTGGAGAGCATGTTTCGGGTTTATTAGCAGTACATCAGCAAATGGAAAATAATGGAGGCGAGCAACTTTGGGTAAGTCGCTTTCCGTGCTATTCTTGAATGAAGGTGCATGGACATATATCATCTTGAGTACTATTTCAGCTGAGTTCCTTGATTTATTTTTTGAAGTTAAAGGTGTAGGGTTACTAATCCTTCGAGCTCACGAAAGCCTTAGGACTTACTCATAACTCTACGTTTTCGTAGATTGAATTTTATGCATTGGGCTTTGTCAACAGAGTAGTGAAGACTCTGACTTTACGGACAGTGATCTTGACGACGCTGATGAGGCGTCTCCTTCGAAGCCAGGACCACTAACCAAATGGACTGTAGCGAGGGGAACTTATTATCCGGTCTCACTATGTGGAAGGAAACCTCTGACAGGAGAAGGCAAACGCCCTTCTATTAGTAACCGTGGATTTGCAGCGGAATTGGTGAAGAGGGCAATCCAAGAACTAGGTGATTGTTTTGTTTTTTCCTATATTGAGTGGTGATCTTAATCTAAACCTTGCTCTCATGGATTGCTCTCCAATCTGAGAGCAATGCCATGTGAATAGCTGCAGTCGTTCATTTATGAGGGAGTACAAGGTCTTATCTTAAGAATGAAGTCCAAGTACTTCTGGAAATTTTCTGTGATGTGGTCGGTATGCGTTTCATTTTACGTATCTGAACTGCTTCGGACATACTTGGCAGGGGAGGGTGTTGATTATGACATGCTGTTAGAGTACCTGTTGTACATAACTGCCCAACAGGATCCAAAATCTTCAACTTCGGTATGAAAGCTCGATAAACTAAGCTTTATTGCGGCAGAACGTTCTAGTCTATCAATCTAAAGTTGAAAGTAAATTTACTTTCTTATGACCTGGAGTTTGGAGTACACAAATATGGTTTCTGAACGATCTAAAGGATATTGACTTTGACAGTCGGCTTTCAGCAGGCACTTCGTGTTGAGCGAGCAAGCACTGCTAAGAAACTAATGAATAACCGTCGAAACCCAGCCAAGCAGCAGACGAGGTTTAAGGAACAGAGCAGCACTGTGGAGAGATTGGTGAAAAAATGTGGCTACGAAGCGAATATTGTTGAGCGAGCTATGGTTATTTGTGGTGAGAATTACTTGAAGATCATTTCTGTGCTTGCTTCGTTTTCTGTGTAGAGAGAAAGTATTATCAGTTTGTCATTCCTTCTTCAACGAGCTGGACTGTGCAATGACAGTTCAGATGGTTTAAGACTGTCATGTTTTAAACCATTGTGCTAGGAGGTAAGGCCTCAATTAGGATGTCAGCCAAGGTTGTACTCGTGCACCCCTTGTGGAGTTCGAATTCCTGTCTGACGGTTTAGTGATCGCCTTGGACTGTGCTAGGCACACCTTTGTGGAACGCAAAACAAGACCAAATGGTTGGGCTTGTTGACTTCCTTGCGGCTCATGGAGCAGGTTTGAATAAGGTAAGGTGCATAAGGTGCAATCTTCATGTGGTAGATTGATTATGGCGGTTGGGATCGTCAATCTTGAGCGCATGATGTGAACAAATATTCAATCTGTCTGATCTATTCCTGTCCGTAATATTCTTAAGTAAGGTGTTCCCTCGTTGTTCCAGTCTAGAGGCAGAAGATATGCAGAATGTCTTGTGGTTGACAGAATTTTCTTGGAACTCGTATTTAACCTGAAGCAAATTACAACCAACAAGTTACATCTGCCTTGGCTCTGCTGTTCACCATAAATACTCATGGGCATCGAAATATAATTTTAAGCCAACGTAAGGCTCTATTTTATCATGGAATAATGATTGCAGTTGAACCGTCATCGTGTTTGCCAGAATTATAATGTATCTCGTATTTGAAGTCCGAAAGACAACGAGTTGCAAATTCGTATTAGTTGACGATTGTACAATGCCTTCCTTTTTTCTTGGTCAATGGACTTTAATGTTTTCTAAATCTTAAATGGAATGTGTACTGTAGTTGGTGGACACGGTTCAGTTTGATGAAGATCCTCGAAGAGATTCTGGCTGGTGTTGGCTTGGGCAACATCAAGAGGAGAGTGCAAGTAGAAGCATTGGGATTAAGCGAAAACTGGGCTGTAGTGGCGCAGCTGGGAAGAGATCAATTGTTCCTCTCAGCCGTCCACCTAATTTCGAGCAAGAACAACATGATCATCCACATCTCAGTCTTGCACTAAATCTGAAGCGAGAGAATTCCAGTCGACTCTCTTTGAGCAGGAAGCAGTCTTTGAGTTGCATGGTAGAAGGCATGCTTGTACCGTCGCAGAGAAGGGACACAGCTGTGGGTAGAGTAGGCAAGTCTCGAATGGCTCTCACAGTTGATAGACACGATGGATCGGTGGGATTTGGGCTGCCTGATAATCCTGTTCAGTTTCGTTACTTGAATGAGGATGTCAAAGGTGCTCCGTACTTCTATTTTGAGAATGTTGCTAGCGTGCCTAATGATGAGTGGGATAGAATACGAAGGCATCTCTTTGACATTGAACCAGAATTTGTTGATTCGTTGCATTTTTCTCCGTGTCGGCGTCCAAGGGGATATATCCACAATCTGCCGATAGAAGGGAGGAGGAAGATTATAGCGGACCCGCCAATGACCATCCAGGAACTCTTGCCACATACCAAACGCTTCTGGCCAGCCTGGGACCCCCGCACGAAGCTTAACTGCATAACTACTCGGATGGGGTCTGAGTTTTTGATCAAAAAACTTCATATTGGAGATGGGACTGCACTGCAAACTGCAGATCCAAGTCCTGAGCAACAAAGAGAGATACTTCGCTTGTGCAGGCACTGGAATTTGGTGTGGACGGCTCCAAATATTCCAACACCAATCGACGAGATTGAGATAGAGGTCAGTTTTGAGCACTTCCTGAATTTCCGTTTGTGATCGATGTAATGCGCTGCGTATGTCAAAGTCACCTGCTTGTTAGGCGTTGATATAAAAAGTATTTTCTCATGGAGCCTCTGGTCCAATTTCGAAGTATCGGTCGTCATAATACGTGTATTTCTTCATGGAACTAGTGTTTTGAACTCGTGCATGAATGCAGGCTATGTTGGGCTTTGATGCAGGTCACTCAAGAAACATACTTAGCAATAGATCTAGATACAAAGCCTTAGGCAACAGCTTCTCAATATACACTGTAGCGTTCCATTTTTCTGTTTTGAAACCATTATATCCAGAGGGGGTGAAGGTGTTGTCTCTGTTCTCTGGAATAGGAGGTGCCGAGGTTGCTTTACACAAGATGGGCATCAAACTCCTAGTTGTTGTGAGTGTCGATGTCGATGATGGAACTCACCGTTGTCTAGAAGCTTGGTGGGCTACTAGTAAACAAGCAGGGGTTCTCAATCAGAATTATCGCAATATTAAAGACCTCGGGCGAGCTCAAATTACAGAACTTGTGAACATGTATGGTGGGTTTGATTTGATCGTTGGTGGGACTCCTTGCAACAACCTATCTGGGAGTAATCACGTGACTCGCTTTGGACTTGATGGGAAGCAGTCAAGTATTTTCTTTGAGTTCTCACGGGTTGTGGCTGCAGTGCGGGAGTTGACCATCAGGTTGCAACACCAGTGATCGGGATATACTGTGCTTTTGAAATGCGAGGGAAAGAGCTTTACTATTTTTATTCTGCTTTCATATCTACAGTCTGAAGCCAATCTAGTAGGTGAACAATCTAAAGCTATTGGCGCATCAACAACAATCGCTCTTAGGTTTTGTTGCTTTTTGTTTTTTCCTGCAATGAATTTTATCTGAACTAAGTACTTTATGTACCTTTGTCTCTGTATTTTACTGTTGAGGTATCTTAACCCCTGAATGCTGAAGGCACCCAATTTGGGTGTTCAGGAAACTTTGAAACTTTGTTGAAGGCAAAGATTTTACTTTTTTGAAGCTTATTTTTTTCAAGAAGTTGCAAGCTAAAGTTAGCTTCAGCATTCAATTTCAATGTCCTCCAACCTTATTCCATTTGTTTTTGGTGGAGCTAAATTGAAAGGATACCTCTTGCATACCACAAATTGTGATGAATAGTGTCACTAAAGAGCCTATGACAAATTGTCCCAATGGAAAGATGAGTAACAAGTTGGGAATGAAGTTATGATATCTATTGGGCACTTTTTTGAACAGTGAGGGTCTTTATACCAAAAATTCATCATCTAACAAAATCCACATGTGTTTTTAAGCTAATTTCACTTGGAATGTTTGTGTGATTTAGATTAGAGTTCATTCATTGTAGAATTTTCTTTCATTCATAATGGTTATTAGTCAATATTTTAAAGTACAGTTTTTCTTTGTATTAGATAGTTGTGCTTAAACAATTGCATGCAAGGTCATTTGTGAAATTGTGGTTATGGATTTGGAAGGGGGGCCATTTTCAAGTAACAACAATGAACACTAAAGCATCCTAAACAAAGAACAATATGTTATATGTGCATTGTATGTTTAAATAGTTGAGATTTTGGTTGATTTTATATTGATATAATAATGATTCTTTCAAATTCAAAAAAGTTGTTTTTATCATAACATGCCTTTATTGGTAATGAAGTTAGAGGGTTTACATTGCACAATTTACAAGCAAAAAAAACTAAAACCTCTTCTAGAATTGGTATACCATATTTACAGAACTTAAAATATGCACTAATTTTGTCGTACGTCTAATGCACTTGGCCAAGTGCAAAAATTACAAATTTGGTGTAATAAAATTTTATTCCATTCATTTCAATCATTTTATCAAAACTCTCCACTTCATTTGAAAAACACAACACTATCAATTTATTATTATTCAACCACAAACTTTGAAAAAAAATATACAAAGTCATCAAAGAAAAACCATTACTTGAAACTACTAAACTAAAAAAACACACATTAGCTACTATAACTTATTTAATGTAGTCTATCAATTCACTAATCCACTGTTTGGCGTCTCCGCAATAACCCTTGAAGATCAAGTTCCTATCTCTTCTCCTTCAATATCCACTGGTTGTACAATAAGTACTGCACAAATTTCAAGTGGAACTTCTGGTTCAGCTAAATCTAAAACCCCTTCAACCATAGCTTTCAATTCTAGAGAAGGTGATTGATCCATGTGTGATGTCTCCTGCAGGACTGATGTGAATTGCTCAAAATTGTACTATCCCTCAATTCTAGTACGAGGATATCTAATACCCTCTTGCTCGTAAAATAGTCCATCAACTCCTATCATTATCTGGTCTGTAGAAGCCCATCCAAAATCTATCCCAGAGAACTATTTATCTATTGCCAACATTACTGCTGTTGCACCTTGCAAAGTTGTTGATGTTGGAGGCAATACCACTTCCTCATATCCATCCACTTCATCTCTCATCTTTGTATCCACCTCTATAATAGGCTGAGGTTGAGCTACCTCCTCTAAATCCATACCTTCTACACTACACCCTTGTGGATCTACTTCTTCCTTGGATATAACATGTTTTGCAAGATGATCTTCCGTCTAAACCCTAATCGTATGAGATAAAACATCCTCTACACCACTAATCAGCACCGTACCTACAATTTGTACTTCCCTTGATGGCATACGGACCAGTGGTGTTTTCTTCATCTTCTTGGATCTTTGTTCCTGAAAGACAGTTCTTTCTAATGAATCACTGTCTTGTTGAGATGAATTGTCATCTTCCTTTGATAAACTAGAAGAATTTGAGGAATTGTCCTCCAAGTTTGACAAATCTTCTTCAGATGTTGATGAACTATTCTCTACGTCATCTTCCTCCTCTTCATCATGTTTGCCTTCCACATAAATTGGATCATTATCAACATCATCAGTCGCACCCATTTCTCTAATGTCATGACCTTCTCTGATTGATGTATCATCTGAATGTAAATCTTCATCTTCAACTTCTTTTTCTTCTTCATCTTCTTCTTCTTCTATCCTTGGATATACCACACGTGATGATGAGGGTTCCGTACGAGTTGCAATGGTCAATTCAATTCCTCTTGCCTCTAGAATCTCAGTCACTTGTATCAGAGTGGTTACTACTTGGATTATTGTAGGATACATCTCTTGTAATGTATTGTACAACGATCGAGTTTAATCTATGGAACCGTCTAAGACAATTGCTTGACTACCAATATAAGAAGTTTGTAGTATGTCTGATATTGCATTTGTAATGCCCATTGCTACTAACCCCCAATTCTCTTGGAGATATGTGGCAACCAACCTTTGCAACTCTATAGGGGTTCTTTCCATTAGATCTACAATAGTAGGCATCCTCCCTTTGTTTCAAGAATCTGTGAACACTGTAGGTACTTGCTCACGACCTCCTCGCATATTTTGTACCACTTTTAATGCATTAGGGTGCACCATCAAAATTGCAACATCTCCTACCGCTTGTATAGTACGCTTTATTTGCCCATTATATCGCAAGTCATGAATGTACGTCGGTGTTGTTTGCAATTTGAACACCCACATGCCTCTTTGCCATGTACACTCTGCTGGCAGAACCATCTTCTTTCTTATTTATTCTTCAAAGTATGTTCCCACTGAAAACAAAAATATAGCTGTTCATTTGTGTACACCCACCATCCACTGTTGTAACTTTCCCAAGGCTGTGCTATACTCAACGTCAATTCATACTTCATCTTCTCCTCTTGTCCCGCACTATCTGCAATCAAAGATCCACAAGCAAGGGCTTCCTAATGCTACTGCCCCATTTGCAAAGAAATCTCTTCTACATCGAATAGGAATATTTTGAGTGTTGTTTTCTAGCACGCTGCTTGGAATAGTTAGCTGCCAATCCCATCTCGCCTCATTGATATTTGTCACTTCTTTGCCATATCCATGATATCCAGATTCCCTAGGTTGAATACTTGCATAATGATCTTTGAGCATTGGAGGTATAAGAGAATCAAACCTCCTCAAAGCTTCAACCATCTTCACTATGGGAGATTACCAAGCTTTCTTCATTTTTTTGTCAACTGTTTCTATAAGCACTCTCAACTGTCTTTGATCTTGTCCTTCAAATCTGCGCACATTTATGAAGAAAAAATTGTCCATAGTCATTGGATGTGCATCCCCTCCCTTGACTATCAACCACTGTATGGCATTTCATATTGCTTCATTCCGTTGAATCCTATCTATTATCTAAGCTAAAGTATCTTTAATTGGTGCATTGCTATTTGCGCCATTGAAAAATTATTTCTGTTGAGGGCGTTCCCCATCAATAATAGGTTTGGCAGCCAATTCCTTTGCCAACCACAGGTAGTATATCTTGGGAACCCTTACAAGTGGTCTCAGACAAATCTTTTCCATCTTTTTCTTGCCTTCCATGACATCAGTTCTTGGATCCAATGATTTCTGACTTGCATACCTCTTCCATTTTCCAAAATCCTCTTTGCTGTACCAAAGATGACCTTCTTCATAGTCACGGCAAACTTGTAAAACAACTTCATAAGAAGCTTCATCTTCTTGCCATGCATGACGCGTCACCTCTGCCATCTTCTTGTAGACAACTCCTAAGGAAATATCGTTTGCAAAAGACCTTGTCCAATGCAAAGCACTAGTAGACATTGTTGCATCTTTTGCTTGTTGTGCATCATCAGCCCGTACTTTTGGATTAGGTCTACCACATGCTTTTCAAATGGCCCGTAGTTTCACTAAATCTTCATTTAGTGTAATAAAAAAATCCCTTTCAAACTCCTTTGCATTAATTTGCATAGAAGCTTCAACATATGCCTTTGAATCATTGTATACAACAAATCAAGCCTTCCTCTGCGCAAATATCTTCTTGTACTCCTCCTCCTCAATCAATCTCACTTGGTTCTCCCTTTCCGCTTGCTTGCATGCTTCTACCACATGTTGATCATCAACAAGCTCCCATATTATGCGGTCTTCTAACTAATTCATCCTTGATTTAATGGGATTATCAAGAACTGCACTACCATGATGTAAGTATGCACCCTCAAATTTGCTTATGGCACCAACTTGTGAAAATGGAATCTCTCTTTGTGCTAGACTACCATTTTCTTCTACACCTTCCATAATGTAGGCAATCGGTCGTAACATGAGTGGTGACATGTTGGGCTCTTCTCTTCCACTAAGCCGTTTGTACATGGATGTAACACGCTGATCCATCAATGCTCAATGATTTGTCTCCACATTCTCCACTGTCCTGATGTTTGTAATTTTTGCATTGAAAACAAGATCCATTCCCCAAAAATACACTGCCAAATAATCATTGTTTGTTGGAAACCTTACAAGTGGACCAACAGCTGCTGAAATGTGAACAACATGGGTCTCTTTTTCTTCACTAGAGGTTGCATCACTACTCTCATATTCTTCATTGTGTTGAACTTCATTTTGTATAGCGCTTACATCTCTACATCTAGTAGTTCCTCTACTGATTGGAGCTACTTGTGGACGTACTTGGCGTTTGCTTTCCCTTGCTCCTCCAAGTTTTGATGTAGTTCTTGCTTCTCTTGAAGACCAAGGTCTTGTTAGCTATTCTGCAGCTGTCCTTGATGATTCTGCTCGCATAATTGGTGGCCAAGGTAAGATGCTCACACCAACACCTATAGACAACATTGTACTAGTACTGCCACGGGGTGATGTCAAACCGCTATGTGGAACAACTCCTCCCAATATACCTTCTCTAAATGATGAAGCTTCCACCCGTCCCAAATGCAGCCTCCTTTTGCAATTGCTTCTCATTATCCAATGTCCCATAATTGCTGAAGAGGGTTCATTGTTTGCAGCTACTCTTGTTGGAGAAGGTTGTCTACCACAATTTTTAAAGGGCACAATAGGCATGTTCACTAGAGCTGCAAGTATCCTATATATAGGATTTGTCTCTTCAGATTTGCGCGATGGCGTTTTATCTCAAACACTAGAAGCATCCGTTCTCTGCATCTCTTCATATGCCAAAGTTTCTTGAACATATTGCTTAACTTTCAAAACATCTTCTAGACTCAATTTTAAGAACCTTTGCACTACTTCATTACATGCGCTCTAAAGTGAGTCTGGTATGGATGTCCCATGATCATGAAGTTTGTGTATAACTTTCATGGGATGGTCAACAGTCATACAAATAGATGGAATCAATGCTATCATCAAATTCCTTTGCAACTTGAACCACATTGTACTTCCTCCTTCCATGACCACATTCATGAAAATCTGACTTTCCAAACCAGTAGTAATGGATTGCAATTTCCCTTGCTCATTGCCCAATGCGGACCAAAGTTGCTTCTTTTGAATCACGTGCTCTGTAATCCATAATATTGGCACATGTGCGTCTATTGCCTGAAGCCACCATCCATGTTCAAGCGATTGATTGTGTGTTTTGCGTGCCATGATAATCCTATCATAACAACATTTTTTAACACAAAAACATTAGTATTGGAACTTCACAAAAACAGCCTATAATATTCTCAAATCCATTCATGGTAGCCACTTCTTTAGAAATTTGAAGTCCTCCTACTATTTTACAGAAAAATATAAATTAAAAATGTTCTTTATCATATGGAATTGTATAAGCATCTATTGTGTTGATAAATGAATGTCTAGAAAGAGTTTTATGAAAATGGACCACATATGTAGTACATAGTTTATTTATTTTTTAAATAGAAAACATTCTATTGCATTTTTTGCAACTAGATGATAACATAACATATAAAATCCTTTTGATGTTAAATTTTTGCTACCCAAAGTCCTAAACATTCAACATAATTTTATTAAATCATTGAGTATCAAATTAAAACATAAGAAATACAACAAACAACATTACTTTTGTACTAGTCAAAGAAAAACTTAAACAATGTTGTTTAGCATATTTTGTGTTAGGCATGTATACAACTACTTGATTCATAAATTTTATATGAATTACAAAATAACTAAGACCTATTTGAATATTATTCCAAAAAGCATAATGAACTGTATATAAAAATTGTCATTTCTATTTTCCATTCTATGATTTATTAAGAAAAGTTATTTACTACATTATTTTTAAACAACAATGCTTTATTGCCTAAAAAAAGCTTTTGAACTCTTACATTCATATTAGTAGTGCTAGTTAAAGTATTAAACAAATAATATCTTGCAATGTATTAATAAATAGTGTTTCTAATCATAAAATGTTGATTTCAAAAAAATTAAAAACAATTTTTGTTTCTTCTTTTTTCAAAGATACCTTTACTTTTGATTGAAAACATTATTAGTTTTGGTCAACAATACGTACCTCAAAGAACAAGACCAGAACATATATGTAGGTTACAATTGCTTCTGATGAGAATAAGGATCTATTTTCCTTATACCTTCATTTATACTATACCTAGATTACTTTACTTTGCTTTTACTTTACTTTTACTTTTACTTCTACTTTACTTGGATTCATATCCGCTTTGCTAGTAGAAATTAGGGCACATATGTGTCTTTTTTGTGATAATTTTGGTCAATAGCATAGAATCAAATAAAAATGCCATAAACATGGTTTTACATATATTGTATAAATATCATTATTATTTAGGCCTACAAATTAACATGGACTTAAGTAACTAATCATGACATGGAATTCTAGATGCCTTATAAGCCTTGTTGTATATTTGGATTTTGTATTATTCACTAAAATCAAGAAAGATGAACTTTGTATCATGTCTTGTTATATCTTGAAAACTACTATATTGTATATATAAATGTTTACAACAACACATAGCATCTTCAAATCATATCTATACAATTATGTTTTCAACCAAAACATATTACATTTCAAAGATATAACATTTTTGCAATTACAAAATTAAGATGATTGAATATGGAAAGTTCCTCATTAATCTATACTCTTAAAAAGCACTCAACAATATTTGCTCGTAGTCAACACTTCAACATATATTATGCTTTTTCATGTTCAACCCAACACATTCTTTACACTAATGCATTTCACTAACAGTAAAGAAATCACAATTAAAGAAAGTGTACGCTTTCAAGTTCACCCTATATATGCAATCATAAATGCAAATATACATCCATTACCTCACCTACAATTTTGTGCCAGCCCAAAAGTTGAGTTGACAAGTGGAAGACCTACTTGGATTAATGTTTTGAAATTCTACTATTTCAAACTCTTGATAAACCAACAAGCAAAGAAGCACTTTCATTAGAAACAATAGGTACCACTATTTCATAATTAAATTCAACAAATTACTAAGTACAAATGTTCTTTTAAATGGTGATGGTAATTTGGACAATAGAATTGGCAATAGATAGTTTATCTATTGCCCATTGACAACATTCATGTCAAATTTAATCAAACACAAACTTAATGGCCTTTCAACAAATGATCAACAAAAGCTTAAATATTTTATTTGAAGATATAGAATTCTATGTATGACTTTCAAATAAGTTATTTGAGTGCCACATGAGAAGCTCACTAAACAACACATCATCCAGCACATTCTATTTGCAACATCATTGAGATTTTATGTTTAAATAAATATATAATTTCAAAGTTATGAATTATAATTATTCTCCGTCATTAATCTATTATCGAAATAATATCTATGAAGTGTGTTTTTTGTTAAAACATATGGCCTTCAAGGGTTGCAATAGGATTGACACAACTCTTGTCCATGGCAACCTAGTTTGATTTCCAAGAATTTCACGCAATGGGTATCTCCCTTAGGAACAAGTGGCTTGGGAGCAAACCCCCTCCTCATGTGCCAACATGAGGAGCCTCTATGCGAGCAACGTCAGCAGGAGAGTTCAATAGGGAACTTCTTGGATTCCATTGGAAGTCCCTTACCACTTGGCCATCACCAAGGGTATTGCGGACCAATATCTATGAATTTATGAAAACTGTTCATATGTTCATCCATGAATAGCCAAAGAACCTACATTAGCTTGTTTGAGATTTTGGGCATGCCCTCAACTACTTCCCAGTTACAGCGGGCAATTTCTCCAAACCAATTGCTGGTACTAGATATAACATCTTTGTGGTTTTCCTTTTCAAAATTTTCTAAAACAAAAGTGAGGCGAACAGATTTGCAACTTACTTCCCTAATAGAGACCCAATTTGCCCATTCTACAATGCGGACAACACAGACGACAAAGGCAGATTTTGGAGGCATTCCCGGCTTCTTTGGATGAAACTAATAACTATATGGGATATGTTTGAGCATCACTTGTCATATGACATGTTTGTTGTTAATTTGAATGGTGGTCCTGAATTCACTACCCTCATAATGGTATATCTTCATTCACCATGACTCTACTTTCTTTGCATATTTTATTATTCAATTCAACACTACCTTGATCCTAACATCCATAATTTGTTCATTTTTAGATTCTGAAATGCAAGGTTCTAGAAGTTGTTGACTCTCTTGATGTGAAAATAACTGCGGAGATCACTGCTTGTCAAATTTGGGATCTCTCAAAACTGTCCTAATAGTTGCTGAGACCAGTGACAATTCAAGTCAGTTTTTGTCCCTGCTAGATATGGACATTGAAGATGTGGAGGACAATGACTCTGCAAAAACTAGCAAAGGAAGTAATGATGCACCTAACCTGCCAAAAATTGCAAAGGTAAGTTCATACACTTATTGACTTTTGTAAGTGTTCTTTGTCCATTGTGGGATTGCACGATGGGAGACATTTGAGATTAGCAAATGATCTGCAGATGCTCTTGTTTGCATTTAATATGGACTCCCATGCTAGAAGAGAGCCAAGACTCGGCCATGCCTCCCATCGTGGGATCCCACGTTGACATATACACCTCTGATTGCGCTATCATATAGTTATCCATATCCTAATTACATCACACCATTTGCATGTGGTTCTTCTAGTTAAAATTACGCAAAAGCGGTTAATACAAAGTCATTCCAAAGCCAAGCCTCCCAATCCAATAGTTCCTTCTATGATGTCGGCAAAGGAAAAGTCCATTGTTTTGTCCAATCAGAAGGGAATTCCATTAGGCTCAATGGCTAGCCCCTCAAAGAAATCGCTCAAGAAGCCAGAGAAGGTACTTAAGCCCTAACAAGAAGTCAATGAAGCCTTCAAAGTAGCCGTCAAAGTCAGCAAAGGCAACCGAGGCACCCACAAGATGACAGATCTAGAGCTAGTTGGTTGTCACACCTATTTGCAGCAACAATGAAACCCACGTTGAGGACAAGCCTCTTTATAGTCCATGGATACGTCTTCCACTAGGCGGTACCATCGTTGTCCAGCTTGTGCCAGCAGCCCCGGACGCACATGCCTTTGCAAATCCATCTGCCCTAGAGGCAAATGCGGCATTGCCTACATCTCCATCTAGGGATATTGGAGTGCATGTTGTTCAAACACTGACGAAGAAATCTCTAGAGAATGCAGATGACTCCTCAATTAGTGACTCCAAATTTGGTGTTGTGGAGAGGAAGAGGCAACAGGATACCCTTCAAAAATCATCTTGGGATCCCATGATAGAGGGCAGCTCATCTGCTGCTCTTGTTGACACTGTTTCAACGGACTTCCAATCAAGTCCCGCTGAGCCCATGTCTACACAGGTCATGCTGGATACATTGATAGATTTACCTATTTTGAGTCTAGCCAATTTGCGCGTAAAGCTAGGTTCATTGAAGTGTATCGTCAAAGTTGTCAAACCCACTAACATACAAAGTGAGAAGGTTTTATGTGGGAAAAGTTCAAATTTCTTGCACAATTTCCTTATTTTAGTCATAATCCTAATTGGAGCTCCAAATCCAAAGAGTCCAAGCATATTGAAGCCGAAATGCTTGCGCACCTCTTTACTTATTGTAGCGTTTTTGACATTGCACTTGGATAGGGCTTTGAATTTGGTCAGGGAGATGAGGCAGGGCCAAGTTCATCATTTGGGAGAATTCTTGTGGAATTGGATAGCAGGGTTGGCATTGCTAGGAATGTCAGTGGTGAGTGATTTGACTACCCCAGTGGTTACTTTTGGTAATTCATTACCACGACTTTGTTGATGAGACCAAATTGATTTATCATACAATTTTTTTTTGCAGAGGTTGACAAAGATGTCTTAATGATCCCAATGGACGTGAAAGAGGTACCTACTTGATGGTATTTGGTGGTCCTGGACTTGAATGGAGTTTTGATTAATAGAATTTTTGTCAATAAACAAAGTTCCATTGAGACATGACTAGGTGTTTGCAATTTTCTAGATTGGCTAGTTTCCAAAGCTTGTGTAGCCTTTTGGAGCTGTGGCAATGATCATAACATGTCCACTTTGGTTAATGATTTGCTCAAAGACTATTTTTTGATTGCAACAATGTCAAGGTTGCTAAAGTGTGAGCGGAGAGCAACAAGTGTTGAGGAGCAAGCAATGAGCGATGAGCGGTGTGCAATGTTTATGGTACAAATTGCAAATTAGAAATGACATTATAGTACTTTAATAACTATCACAAATGCCATATTTAACTACTTCCGGACTTTGGCGAGTCCAAAATTTGTTAAGACCACAAATCCCCTGAAAGAAAGAATCACGGGAGTAATTCAACATGGAATGTCTTACAAATGCTCGTCGGTAGTGCAGGATTTCATAGAACTAAATCATGGAATCTTCCAAAGTATATTGCAAAACACATGCACAAAACATGAATCCATGACATTGCACTATAATAGTATCAATTGTATCTGGAGATCCGCCGATGTTATTTTGATGCTAGTCTGATCTTCTGTGGTAACTAGCAATGTTGCTTCAACATATGCAAGTGCAGGCAATAATTGGCAACCTGAAGAAATTCAGTGCAAAATCTTAAACTAGCTAATTGGCCATTATCATGTGAAGAAGTTAATTGCGCTTACAAAAGCTGCATTAGATAATCCATGAAGCTTGATATATAACATCACATTCTCTAATTTAACGGTTCTGAGATTTCATTCCCATAGAATGCAAAACATACTTAGCAAACAATTAGCCGAGAATGTCATCTGATTGTAATACAGTACTAAACTTGAAAGCTAGAAATCAAGCAATAGCAGATGGGTCCAATCACTCTGTTTATTCTCCTCAACATATTGTCAATAGACTAAACAAGTTCATACAACAATAATAAGCAGAACCTTCTATATGAACTGCCTTGGCAGACCGTGTACAGCAAATGGTGGGCTAGTACAGCATGAGCTCTGCAAATAAATCTTGTCTAAACTAATACCCTCCGAAAACTAAAGTAGAACACAATTCTCTTTGTGAGGGCCAAAATAAAAGATGACTAAGCTACATCCTCAAGATACTATCTTAAAGGTCACTTCATTTACACATCCATACAATCAACTAGATTAAAACATAACATAAGTAAATGTGGTTCTACAAGATCCAACCACATAATTGTAGAGGATTATAACAATGTTTGATAGCACAAAACCAAAGGGCCATTGAGGAATCCCTTGATAACACGGGAACCCTAAGAGGAAAAACTTGGTAAGCATAAAGGGATCCCTTGATACCAATGAAACCGTGATAGCTGCAACAACAAAACAATAGGGGGATCCCTTGATGGAAGCATAAAGATGCAAGTAGGAACTTAGGAGATATAGGAGGATCCTTGGATGGAATTGAAACTCGGTCGGCAGCATATTAGAGAGCATCAGGGAATCTCCCTATGACAGTGTACCCTAAGAGGTACTTACTACATCACGGGTTTTCCACGTTTGACCTATCCAAATTTGCTAATGTAGCCACACGGCAATGTGGAGGAATTCTTCTTGTCTTTGGACTCTAGACCTTAGATCAATTGGAGTATACTACAAAAGAAACTTCAATCCAAGTGGGTGTACTAATTTCAAGAACCCATCTCTCGGTCCAGCAATTATAGTACTGCAATTGAAGATCAGTCTTGGAGTTATCCAATTGCTAGTACTAAAAAAGGAGCTTTCCGTAATTCTCTTCCCCGACCACCCGGCAGATAGCAGACATTGCTCTTCCAAGCCAAACGGCACACAAGTCAGGCTCCTTAGGTCTCAGAAGAACCCATGAACTAGGGCGCACATCAACCTAGGGATTGTAGCTTTCCTGAGGCGCTTTGTTTGCAGATCTGCAGTAAGGCTCCAGCATTTCATATTCAAGAATGACGTCCACCGGATGAGCTGTTGACCCTGGGCGGGAGACGTCATCAACTATTAGCCTCCAATCATGGATAGGCCAAAATCCTTCCGCCAATTCTGTAGGACCATCACGCAGCGCTCCTAAAGCTCAAGTAGCACGCAATTCCAATATTGTATAAACGGTTCAAATGCCACCTTAAATCCGTTGCGTTATGCTATACCAATCTTCCTGTACTGAAAGTACTTCAATATTCCAACTAACATGAAATCTTTGTTTAGTGTAGCTTTGCGAGCCATTTCTTGAGTCTTCTCTTGATTGCCTATCGAGATTGAAACTTTGCTGCCTACATTGGCTTGAACGGAATAGGCTTTGAGATCCCTTGAGGAAAGAGGGCGGCCGTTATGGTCTTGCTTCCAAAGGCAAATAGTGGGTTAATTAGTTGGCAACCACTGAGTATTGACAACAAACTTCTTATATCTCATGACGGGCACCCCCTCATTGTCTACATAAAACTGGAACGGGTGCATTTCTTCTAACTCAATTAATCTAGAAGAGCCGATGTGGATGAAATCTTTCATAAAGGACTTGAAATCACTAACCTCTTGAATAACCTCCGGAATGAATGACAATTTCTGGGACTGTATGAAAGCTTTCATCAAATCAGCTCGTACAAACGTGTTTGTGTTCTTCAAGGCCTTCAAGAGATGACTGAAGTATGTATCAATGTCATTGTAGATGTGTTTGACTAGAAGAAATCCAACTTGAATCTCCTCAAAGACAACTCAAGCAATAAAAAATGACAAAAATGCCATTAACTACCAGTTTTGTTATCTTTTGCTGAGTTGTCAAGCTGCAAATATAAACTTCTAGGAAGTGGAACAGATCCAACGCGGTCTTCCGGATGAACAATTTTCAAATTGTTAATACACCTAGATTTTCCCCTGAGAAGCGCCTCAAACATTGGATTTGCTGGCAGATATGGAAAGAATTCTCTAGTCTCACGTACTAGAGGACCCTCCAGTCAGCGTAGCAATCTTGCTAACAATGAGATTGTGAAGTTCAAATCTCCCGGCCAACAAGAATGAGCATAATAAGCGTATGCACCATTACAATGACCATGCGCCAGCATTTCAATTACACTGATGGGAAGTTTGCCACCTTGCATTTCCTTTGTTATCACACGCATTCTTGGAATAGCAATTTTTGCAATATCCATCTTATCATGAATTATACATAGAACTTCCCTCGGGTTTCGTTTGGACTCTTCACGCCATGATAGATACAAACAATGGCAGGAAATCTGATGATTCAGATGTTTGAGGCGTTGTTTCTTGAACTCCACGCACTCAAATTTCCTTTTGGGCGACTTGAGAAGGAACTGCTAAAGTTGGTCACAAGTACTACACTTTGCAGTTGAGCTTCCAAGAGGCTTAATGAATACATTGTTGAAAAACTCCTACTTGATTCTACTTATTGTTGACTGACTCACTGGAGGAAGCCCGTAGTCAACATTCAATTGCACATTCCAGTCATCAAGAAATCAACCCTCACAGATGAAGAACTGAATAAAAAAAGAGGCCAAGAAAACAGGATTGCAGAATAGCACCGGCAATGCAAAAAACCAATATTCACTAGACAAAATCATAGAGGAATCCCTCGATAGCTTTAACCACAACGAGAAAGGATAACCAAATTTACATCATTAGCATCAGTGTGCACTTGTTTCTAATAGTTTCTTGCCGGAAGGTACTTGAGAGTATCTATTCTACCATTGCCAATGCTTCGCATCTAATGGGGCATTTGATTGGCGTTATCATTGTTGATAGCCGTCATGGTCCCCGTCACCTGGACCGTTCCAATCCAAGGATGTTTAATTCCTTTGTTCCCATGAGTGCCAATTATGATGCCTTCTTTGTAATTGCCTATGTAATTGTAATAAGTTGACTCAAGAATCTCGTGAATCAAATACCATGCGGTCGTGTAGACCTCAGAGCCACTTAGTGTTATGAACTTGCGGTTCCAAATCCCTTCAATGATATGAATCTGACCACTAGTTGCAATACCATATTCCCAACAATCCTTGAATAACCTTAGGTAGTACATCTGCCTAATCTTTAAAGTTAGCTCGTGAAGAAATAGTTGACAGCATTGATTGTCACAGCATTTTAGAGAGCTGACTTTCCGAGTTTCCTTGATTTTTGTTCTATGGACAAATTGGAACTCTTTCATGCAAAGGCTGGGCTTTTGCACAATGTAGCAGTTGCGAGCTTTTATCACTCCACCTATATATACATGGGGATTGTGAACAAGCGATTTCGCAGCAAAATGATCCAGAATCTCCTTCAAAGAACGTCCATCGAGGAATCAGTAGAAAAAAACAAATCATCGCGCATGAGTCATAATGGCGTCCCTGTTGTCGTTGAAAAAATTGAGAATAGTTACCCCCGCATCATCTTTGCCTAAAGTATTCCCTTGAAAATGATCATTTGGCATGCAGCAATTTATGCAACCTGAGGAAAGTAGCTGTCCGAAATCATCTTTTAAGTGGACTTCTAGTCTAACCCATTTATCCTGATGAACGAAGGAAGATGAATCCATAGAGGAATCCTTCGATGACTTCACTACACAAGAGATCCTCCATAGAATGGTTCAGTCAATAATGTCCCGCAACGTCCTCAACTCCCTTTGAGTAGAGTCAACTAAAACAGTACCTGCAGCCGAGGTAATAGACAAGGGCTACACCAGGGCAAAGACCCACGACTCAAGTGGAATGACAACCCTTTGCCATTGTCCTTGAGGACAAGCTTCCACAACAACTCCATTACCAACTTCCCTGACACCCGCTATGAAAAGGTTCACAAGATCTCCATTGTATATCGACTACAATGCCCCACTAGAATTCTAAGAGTCCTCTTAAGACGATTGAAAATATTTTGCAAGTACCAAGGCATTGACAATTGATTTATTCCAAGAGCTATCCATATTGGCCGCCAAATTCAAGATCTCACTCAAAATGAATAAACCAATCCTAATTAGATAAGCGCTCTTGCAATGCTAGTCAAAATACTATAGTGAGAGATATTCCTAGCCTCGTCTCGTATACAATTTGATGAGTAATGTGCAATTGACCCTCCTCTAAATGGGAGATGAAATTTCCCGTCCTTTGGTTATAAAATCTATCTTGAACATGCAATAAAATAGGACAACATCCCTCAAGCGCTTTAATGACATTTAAAATATACCAGCCACATGCATTCTAGTATTTGCTTGGAATCCAGAGTAGAAGTCACTTGTCACACTCATAACATACCAATCGGGGGATTCCCCGATAAACTGATATGTGGCATCCAAAATTACAATTATTCAATTGAAGGATCCCTTGATACAGTGCTTAAGACAAAAATGAAGAGCCAACAACTATTGGGCTATGTCAACATACAAAAGGTCATTAATAGCAACATCCACTACATCTATTGAGGGATCCCTCTATGACGTGATGACCAATGTCACGTTGCAAAGATGACCTATTGGAGGATCCCCTAATAGAGTGAGAGCAATACTTCTGTGAGGGCTACCATCGACTCACACTTGTGGAGATTCCCGCCGAAGTAATATTACTTACCTAAATATAAATTGAATCAATCAAGGGATCCCCCGATGGAGATTATGTTGGAATTGGTTGATATCAACCACTACACTCCTATCCAACTATGCAGTTGGAGGCAGAGGGCAAAGCAAACTAGTATCTATCGGGGATCCCTCAATGACTTGATTGTATAGACTGTGACAATTGATTCAATTGAAATATATGATTAATTACTGCTCAAATAACAAAGCAAAACATAGACTACTTGACTCACTATACCAAATAATTTGTACAATTCCATGGATGAAGTCCATGATCCACTCTAGAGTTAAACCCTAAATTCATTCTAACATTTGAACATATACAACTCTTGCTACTATAGTTCAACTTAACCCTTCAATCATGTGTGTGAGTCTTATAATCCACAAAATGTGCTCAGTCTAAAACCATCCCTGAAATTTTGCACTACACCAAATGAAGCAATTCACAACCATACAACAGTAGATTAGACTAAATCGGGAATGCAAATTGATCACCTATAAATGCTTGTGATCAGCTTCGCGCGGGCTTGATGCTGCTCTCCGCATTGCTCATCACCGATACCCCGCGCTCTAGGTGATGCGATACTTACTCTTTTTAAACGCAATGTGGCAATACCAATACTAATCAGCCGTAGTATAAACAAATTGAATCTGCAGATGCGCTTTGGCAGGGCAGCACAACTCTGACACAACAAATTGCACAACTTGTAGCGGAAATTAACCGTGAATGGGCGACTTCAGACACTCAAAATAAAATCAAGGAGTCGCCGTGTTTTTGGTTGCAAAACTATGGGCAAATGGGTAAGTTTTGTGATTGGCACCAAGGGTCCCCAAATCTTGCCAGACTTTGATTGAGGACTTTCTTGATTTTTGAATTTGCTCCCGCCAGTGGAATTAAAAAGTATAATTCAAAGCCACCCATGACTACGCGCGCAAATGATGAACCGAAGACCGAGCCACCATCTGGGTACAATGAGGGTGACGGCGTTGGCTAGTATTATATTCCACCATGAACGGACAATAGCATGCAATAGAAATAGACTCACCTTCTTGTGTCTGGTACTTTGGTACCACTCATTCCAAATTAGTACACCTTCTAACTACCCTAAACCAACTTCTCAGTTCCAAGACAACTACATTGTCTTTGGGTGATGCTAATCTTTGAGAATTCATGGTGTTGCAAGAAAGTTGTATGTGCAAATCAAATTATATCAATTATAACTTACACTAAATTACAACTTTGTAATGCATATTATAAATGAATAGAAGTAAGATAACCACAATTTTGGTTAATTAAAATTTGTAAGCATTTTGAGAATACAAAATATGAATGAAAATTAATACTATCACACCATAATTATCTTGTTAATTTGATTTGCACAACTACAAATTATTTAATTGTTTTAATTTGATTATTTTTAACTAAAGACACGTCAATGATAATTATACTCTATAAATACTTGAAATTGAAGTCTATGCGGACTTTTGTTTCCAATATGTTATATATCAATCTAACAGATCTCCTTGCAACATTGTGAATTTTTTAATTTTAATTAGGGTATGATTTACAAATGAACTAGTCACAAACTCTGGAATATGCATCCAATCATGAAAGATAATGTTGTGTGAATTAATGATGTTTGTCTTTTGTATAAGAACACGACCTCTTTTTTAGTATTGGAAAGACTTTCTGTTCAATCTTTTTGGAGTTGGAAATTCTACTATGTGACAACTTCTAACCTCCTAAGTATTTCATTGGAGCCTCTTACATTATTCCTGTTCTTAGTAAGATTTTTACTACTAAATTCATGTCTTCTAATTCTTCAAAAAAAATAAAAGAGAATTTGACATAGTTCTCTACTTAATGATGTGGTACGACTCTTAGCTAAGAGTTTGATTTAGAAGTGTGACTTACTAAATTTCATTTCAAACTTGGGAAGGCAGTTAAAGACTCAACATGGTCCCTTCTTAACTACTAAGAACAAAATTATTGAACTGCATCTTAAACTTTCATTGGGTGATTTCTCTAGAATTAATTGACATAGCCCTAGTGGGGACCCCCTTTATCCTAACTCGTTCTTGTCTAGGTGAATTAAGGGATTCATTCAAAACCAATTATGGCTGAAACTTGGAAAAGGTTGGAATGCTCTGAAAATTGAACCACACAATCATGGTAGCATAAGCAGCAATGGATAATTTTTGTGGAATTAATTGACATTGCCCCAATGGGAACCCCCTTTACCCTAACTCTTTTCAATCTAGGTGAATTAGGGGATAAATTCAAAACCAATGGTTGAAATGCTTGGAATGCTATGAAAATTGAGCCACACAATCATGGTAGCATAAGCAACAATGGGTATTTTTTGTGGAATTTATTGACACATAGCTATGTAGGCATTGGAATCCAGCCACTGGTGGTTTGCGTGCATGGTTTTACAATACCTTTAACTCATCACAAAAGGTCCTACATTTTACTCACCCTTTGCCAATATGGTGATTGAAGTTTCTTTGAACCCCACCATTTTTGTCCTTCCATCTCAATAGATCATCCATTGCCCCTTCCTTTCAAATGGTTACCTCAAAATCTAAAACAAGGCATTCAAACCCTAACATTTCCACAAAAATTTCCATAATTCCCTTACTGTATGCTCAAGTGATTCAGCAATTTTCAAGTCACTCTGTTCATGTTTTTCCTTCCATTCCAATGGAACCCCCATTTCCCCTTTTTTTGAAATTGTTGCACCAAACCCTAATCCATCCACTCTAACTTCAGACAATTTTACCAAAATTCCTAGACCGCCCTCACCCGATGCTCATAGGGTGGTGCAAATTTTAGATCAAT
Source organism: Ulota crispa (assembly GCA_963920765.1). Classification (NCBI taxonomy): domain Eukaryota; kingdom Viridiplantae; phylum Streptophyta; class Bryopsida; order Orthotrichales; family Orthotrichaceae; genus Ulota; species Ulota crispa. The sequence goes on from OY987252.1 coordinate 6,202,559, forward strand.
TTGTCCAATTTTGCCCTACCACCCTCATTAACCCTTCCTATCAAATGGTGGCCTCCAAACCCTAATCAAGGCATGCGGACCCAAAAAATTATACAAAAATTCCAGCACCTTCCTTATTGTATGCTAAGGTGGTGGAGCAATTTTGAGGTCATTCCATCCATTTTTGCCCTTCCATCCCAATGGAACCCTATTTCCCCAAATTTTCAAATTGGTTGCCTCAAAACCTCAATTCATCCACTTTGGCCCAATCAATTCTATTGAAATTCCCACATCGACTGGAAATTGTTGGAATTGTAGAAGTTTAGTCCAAATCATTGCAGGCACTACCTTTTCTCACTTTCTTAATTCCACAAGATGAAATTTATTACGCATTTCCAAAGTGGTTTCTTTATTACATATTTTTTTGAATGTCATGGCTATCCATATTCTAATCTTCATATACAATGTATGTTGAGGTTGGAACTAAGCTTAAACCCTAAACCAAATCTCCTATAGATAAAACTGAAATTATGGGTACAACTGTCTTCCAAAACGTTTTTTTGGGATTGTCATGCCTTTTCCAATCTCAATTTCATTTGAGAAAGATTAGGTGAGTGACACATCATGAGAAGTTTCAATATACAATAACATGCTTATTCACATGCAACAAATGAATTAGTTGATTCAATTGCATTTGTTTGCACTCCAAGTATGCAATGTGTAAATTATTATCTTCAAGTTAGAGTAGTAACACTTCAACACCAATAAAACCAGATCAAACTTTATTCCAAAATATAGTTAAATTCCAAGAGATGCATGATTGTAGATATAAATAAATAAAAAATAGTATGTCAAAATGTATTAATTGTTCAAGAAGTGTGTGAGAGTAGAGATGAAATGAAGAAGAATTAATTTTGCAATTTAAAGCAGACTAAAGTCAAAGAACAAATCTTCAAGAAGATTGGGTAATTTGGACCAACAAACTTGCACTATGATTTTACATTTTATCTTGTAAGCATGCATAATTATCAAAAAGTGTGTAGTAGACTGTGTTGTACACTTGACAATTATATTTAAGTTGAAGATAGATTAATGAAAGAACTTAATCATGAACATGGAATATCATGAATAAGTTTCTCAAAATATATCAATCTTGCCCTAGTTAGTACTATAAATATATTTTAGTTGCAATTGAGTATTAAATAATGTCTTATCTTCAAATGAGTTCTTTTTTTATTCAATTTCTTTTATAAAGAAAGCATTTCCAAATTTATATTCTAATATAATTCAAACTTGAGTCTATAGACTAAATATTAATAAAGAATTGCTTATGAGGCACCCTAATTAATTTTGCTAATGCGACAATATTGCAAGCATGAAATTAGATAATTTAGTGCTGTTTTTAAAATATTCAGGTGGAAAATCATGCATTTAATCATGGTAATATCATCTCCTTAAAAGGAAATATGTGAAATACAAGTTCTTATTGAAATACAACTGCACCCAAACTTTTGTTCATATATGTTTTCTTTAACTAACTCAAAAGTCCTTTATTTTATAGTTTCAAATGTTAGCACAACAATTTCTTTTGAGTATAAACATAGTATGCTAATGGTGAAATGAAGTGTTTGAACCAAATTAATTAATCAGCATTAGAATGTCAAAATTCCAGCTTAGAGGCAGTGTCTCTTTAGCAATTTGTAGTGTTCCATTAGCAATTCCCTATTAATAATGATGAACTTCACCAATATTTTATATTTGCACTTGAAGACATAAAACGTTGGTAAAGTAAAACATTATAAACGATGTGGTATTCAAACTACAAGTGATTACAATGTTCAATAAACTAAATTAAGGGAATTGATACATGTACCACCCCTTCTTGACTATTATACCACACAATACTATATATGGTCAATGTTTACAATATTTAAATAGGTGTGGACCACAAGAAAAACATCACTTACAAAGTGACTTAGAAATCGCATTTTTAGTTATTATTTTTAGCATTTGATCTTGCTTGTATTATCATTTAAAAAAATCTAAATCATGTTTGGTTTAATATAGATTTTTTAAATTGATACTGTCACTAGTAGAAAAATGGGTTAGTTTTCATGTTAAGCACTATCTTTCTCTTGTTGGGATAACAAGTATTGTGCTCTCTTCTTAACTTGTTACATGCTCACGTTAGAAATTGTCTCCAATCATACTGGACACGTTTTGCGGCTATGTTAGAAACGCAGGACTATGAATGCCCTTTTATTAACACTTTTTAGTAATGTAGCCTTAGGTTATTGTGATCTCTAGCCCATAGAATAAGGCATTTGCCCTATAAATACTAGAGGCGGAGGCCAAGAAGATACCAAAGGCTTTCATGAAAGTTAATGAACAGATTACATTAACCTCCAATAGATACATCTTGCAACTTTCTATTGTAGTTTGGATCAATGAATAGTGCTTTGCGTATAAGAAAATGACAAATGTCCCTTGCTCAGCCATACTTGCTTGATGTATCCTGAACATGTCTATGTTTGCTACGCATTATCTGAACACAAAAGTGATGGAGTTCTTCACACGTGCTTTCTTATGTTTTCTGAACTTTTCCAACCTCCACTGTAACGCATGCTTCATGAACTACAGTTATGTTTAACAAAGAATGCATATTGTTTTTACAATAATTTCATCTACTTTATGATTTATTGTAATATTTTGTAATCATTAATTTTGAAAAATGATTTAAGTATTGGTTACTACCAATTCTGTAAGCTTTTGCGTCATTCTCAAATAGCAATTTGTGGGTGAGCAATTACACAACGATTGAGTGCTTTGTTTACATTTTGCAACATTCATCACTAGTGGTCCCTTGATTTCAAATGCGGTATTTCAATTCCTCAGCCCAGAGTTATATCGCATCATGAACAACACACGTGCACTATGCATCTAATCATAGTAGTCCAGAACATTTTCTTGCAATTTGTCTTTCAATACAAACACTATAACAGTGTCAGTCACCACTTTCTAGTAATTCAACTACATTGCATTCTCCAACCAAGCATGATTTTGTAACATTCTCATACTCATACTATACCTGCACATTGTTTCCAACTGATGCACTTAATGGAATTGTGCGATTCAACAACTATTTAAGTCTAAGTACTCAAAATTTGGTGATTCATTACATTATAAGTGACACATACTCCTCAAAAAATTTGTAAGCTTTTAATTTATATATTTTTCCCATCAATCGATGGGAGACCTTCCAAGTACAATTAGGGTCCAGAATGACATATACATGAATCGTTCCAACTCACTCGTACAATAAGCATTTTCTCTACATAGATTACAAGGGAAACCGCCATCCAGAACATACCTTGTTTATCCAGCTACACTGCATGAGCTTCTAAGGCCTTCAAGCTCCATTTACCAATCTCCAAAGAGGATTAATAACTTGGTGCTACTCAATCTTCTAAACATTATCTTCCACCTCTACTAAGATTGTAATCACATGTTCTCTAACATGCACTACCAAAATATATCTTCATATTGTTCAACAAAAACCTTTTGACAAACAAAATTTATAGTAAAGACCCACCGTTGCAAACATTGTGCAGCAATTGGGACTCTCAAAATAATCGTAGACCATTAAAGTCGGCATCTTGGCTTGGTTCAAGCATTTCCAAATCAAGTTTTCCTATTGATGATTCCTCTTGCCTCCCTAGTACCTCCGTACTGCATACCACCTGCTAGTCTGCTGCATTTATTCTTCCCTTGTCAACATCCTTGGAAAAAAAAACTTGTTGGCATTGAGTTGGGAATGCAAACAACTAAAATCCCAAGGGCTAGCACGCACTGAAGTTTGCCAATGTAAAACCGTACTTGTCCCTAACCATGTTTGCGTTTGTTGTTCCTATTTTTGCAGGAATCCAAGAGCAAACCAACACTACACAACAATGATTGCAATAGTTCAATTCAAGAATCTCCTCTATGTTCCCAACAAACTCAACGCTGTCCCACTTGCAAGATGAATCACCTTGTCTTTCCAATCTCCAAAGTTGCGTTGCTGCAGCAACACCACTATTTGCCGTCACTTTATCATCTTTTGCAGCATGGATGCGCATGCGCATGCTATGAGAACACATTGTTTGATATGTTGTGGCCACCATATGGAAATATTCAATTCCCTGCAAAATGTCCTCTGATATACTATTATATTCTCCTACATCATCTAAAACCGCACCACAAACCCACTTTGAAAAGTCAAGGAGAACCTTGTATTGCTCTGAGTATGTCAATACCCAATTTCTACCATTCTGGCTCTGAATTGATGGGCATATGCTTGTTGCTCTTCGGCCCTCTTATGATATGCACGCTTGTACCTTCTGTGTATATCCATAAATGGCATTAGTGACTTCCTTCCTAGCACATGGACTTATACATACATAAGCATTCACAGAAGTTTGGCTACATATCTTCATATTCATTCTCTGTACATCTACTTTCTACTATCACCAATTGAAGTCAAGGGGGAATTCTAATCATGACACCTCAGCTCTTTTGCGATTGCCTTTGAAATATAACATCTATTCTTACTATATCACTTCCTAGATGTATACCCACATGGCCACATCTACAACGGTATACATATAATGAGGCAACACAAATGAAGATAGACCCTTTTCCAAATAGATGACATGCTTGTCCAAAAATGATTACAAATTATACAATACAAAAAGGGGGAAAACACTCACTCTCTCCAGAGCTGCATATTTGAGGAATTAGCAAGCACAAAATTGTGCACCCACTGCACAAACTCTAGCAACATACAATGTGGCTATCCTTTACTCCGAGGCACCTCGTCATTCATACATTGCTCCTCTTTATCATCCCATACTCAACAAGTAGTTCCCTCAAATTGTTGCAAGTACTGCGTAAAATAACCCAAAGTTTCACACATGGAGTAACCTTCTGCCATACTTGCCTTTGGACGTGCATATGTACGGACATATTCCTTCAATGTTTTCATGTATTGCTCCATAGGATACATCCAACGATTATGGACAAGGCCGCACAAGTGTACATCTTCTACAAGGTGTATCATTAAGTGCAACATTATGTCCATAAAAGTAGGAGGGAATAACTTTTCCATCAAACACAACGCATTTGCCGCATTTGTTAAGTCTGTTATTTTGTTGGAATATGGATTTGTCTTAGGCACAACCTTTGAAACACACAACTCACTTTGATGATAGCTTTACAAACATCTTCTTCTAGAACGTTTCAAACTGCAAGAGGTAAAATTTGCAAAAATTAAAACAATATGCATTGTTAAAGACATAATGTACTTAACGTCATTCAAGAATAAATTTTGTCCTATGCAACGTTAGACATGTACGCATTCAAAATTTTGTTTTTTGTGGGGTAATAGTGTCCGATACATCATGTGAACTACACTTACTGATAGAAAACCTCACTTCATATTACATAAGAATTAACATCTTCAACACATATACATCTTACTTTATACATCAATATGTGATAGTTGTGCAACTTCAAGTACCGTAGTTTTTCATCTTCAAGGCATTTGTGAATTGCACCCACATAATTGCTAAGTGTTTGTAAAGACTTCATAATCTCCATAACAATATTTTTTTCATGGCTTTTCAAAATATAAGGACCTTCAGGTAAGGACACTTCGCCCCTTCCAGAGTCACTGTTGTCCACCTACAACTCATTGCAAATACTCAAAGATTGCATGTCCTACCTACTAATGATGGAGTCCTTCATTCCCAAAATTCTCTTCATTATATTTTCACTGAGGTTTTTCTCACAATGCATTGGGTCCAACAAATGTTGGATAAGTAGTCTCTGCTAGCACAACATACACTCCATGCTACCACATTCAGCGTCCTCAACATCCAAGAAGAAGTAGTAGTCCTGCATACAAAAATAGAACAACGTGTACTAGCAACTCTAGTCAACTATGCAGAGCAATCACTTCAAATGCACAACAAACATTATTTGTATCCAAAAGATTCCTCAACAACACTCACTTCACAATTCAATCACTTCACTTTATTTGCATTACTAGTAGGCGGTGTTCAAAGTATGTATCTTGCATCTTTGAAATTTAGCACAAAACCTAGCAGCATACGTCAAATACAACACTTCATATTGATTTTAGAGGTCTTAAAAAATAGTCTGCCCAAAGGCATTCACATGCTGGTTATGTCTTTTGTACATGAAAGAACATATTCCCTATGCATACAAGGTCAAAATTTATTACTTTTCATGATAATGTGGTGGTTGGTTTTTAACATGTTTTGATAGAATAATAACTAGTCGCTGACATGTGCTTATCAATTCAAACTAAAGCACATTTGCTAAATACCAAGACAAGATTTTGAACAATTGAATAGTCAAATACTCAGACAATAAGGTCATGTAGTAAAGGACACATCTTGCAGCTACACGTTATCTTCAAGGCTAGAAAAAAAGGTATTACTTTCTACACTTTCAATTCTTTAGTTGAGACATACTTTTGCAACATACTAACATTTGTACTACATGAATGTGTTTTGTGACAATGTTAGTTATCAAACCCAAAAGTCATTAACATAAGAGGCACTACATGAATTTATTTTTTGTCAATAACAAGATTCCACATGGCATGGTATCCAAGTTTTTGAAAGCAATATTTTCCACCTTACCTAGTTCATTATTTACATCACCTACAGTGAAGTAAGTATAATTTTCTTTACTATAATGCATGCCCTTTGATTTGGAACGCTATACAATATCATGCTTGCTGATGCTACTTCCCATAATATGTATGTGTACCTTTACAACATTAATATTAGATTTCATATACCTATCAGATTATGAGAAGCCATCAGATGAAGTAAACTTTTGACTATACTCACACATGACTACCATTGGTGGTCATTTGCATTGTCAAGGATTACTAAAACCAAAATATATCAACGCAATCAAATAGTATTCATTCCGTTATATCAAACAACATGTCAGCATTGCAATATAACATATATTACCGCCATGTACTACAATTACCATTCATTATAAGGATTGCAATCAAGAATAGTAGAGCAGACTCTAGTAAGGTGAAAGCAAATTTAAAAAACATGCCGTCTAGTACGGTAATTCATACAGAGCTGATGTACGTTTTCCGCCATGGGAATGAACTGGATTGTTGTCTGCGCCCCACCTTCCTCCATCCACAATGTACGCTTTGCATTCATCACCACAGAGTTTGACTCATTCCGCTGTCATCTTTCTTGGAGCTCCTCTCCTTTCCACCTTCCCATTGAAGTGCAAGTCCGATCGATATGGATGATTAGTTTGAGTTCAGCATCTGCTTCCACCATACACTATTTTCCATCCTTTAGACTTCCTTGAAGCATCTACAAAGTTACTTGATGTTGCACACCAAGCATCCGTCTCAGGACCGCATATAGCACATGCTTTGTAACCATGAGTGCAAAGGCCTGATATCAAACCGTAAGCGGGATAATCAAAAATAGTCCATAGTAGAACACCCCTAAGCGTGAACTGCCGTGACCCTCATGGTTTAGAAAAATCTTGCGCTGGTACTCCATCCCATAGTTCTTTCGATTCTTAATATTAATGGCCTCATGAAGACATCTATGTTATCACTTGTTAGAGAGTATTCCTCAGATATAAGGATGCTTAATTGTATAAAGAAATTTTTGGTAATGAGATAAGGAGGCAAATTGTAGATGAGAATTGACAATGGCCAAGTAGAATGGCTAGTAGTGCTATGCATGAATGGTTTCACCCCATCTAATGACAACCAAAACCTGACATTCTTTATCTCCCTACCAAAACTAGGATCAATATTTTCATGAACATGCTTCCATGCAGGAGTGTCAACAACGGACTTCATGTACCCAAGTTATAATTTAGGGTGGTCTAAATGGAATCGTAGCAACTTAGCAATTGGGTTACATGGCCATCCTATCCAAATCAACTTCTTGGGATTGAGTTTTTGAGGGGACCTACCCCCCCATTTTCGACAGCTGCGAGTCCAACCGTGCGATTATTTCTTGATACAATATCGCGGTTTGGGAGATACGAGAGCGTTGACTCTTTGAAGGAGGCGTTGACTTTTTTTGTAAGGGTTTTTTTTAATATATACATACAACGCGAAGAGCGACAGATTTTGGGAGTGAAGGAGTGCGCATTTAGTGGGATCATAGATGTTCATCTCACGAGGACAGTAGATTTAGAGGAAAAAATGGCATTCAATACGTGGAAACATGAAACAAAACAAGCATTGGGTTCATGGCCAAGTCGGTGGATTATGCAACATGATTCAATATAGGGCATTGGAACAAAGTGTAAACTGCGCTAAAGAGATTGTCTACATAGACTCCGACGAAGAGGAAAGCTCGATGACGGCTTCTGGCTGCTCTGGCACGCCTTCGGGCATCGGGTCCGGCGCCACGTGTTCCGGTGCCGGGGCGGCTGCAACGTGCTCGGGAGCCGGGATTGCGTCGACGGACTGAACATGCTCACGCCACCTAGCTCCATACAATCTAACAAAATGGCGGGCTGCACCAACGCGATCGTGATACACTCCTCGCCTCGCCCAGTACGCATGGCCGGTCCTCTAATTTGATGAACGGGGGAATTTTGTTTGTAGCCCATGAAGTCCCAGACGTCCTTTGCGGGGTCACTCGGGATTCCAGGGCATGTATCTGTAGGTTCTGTAGTTTATGTGAGTTTGGGGATCTTTCATTGGAGGGTCCTATGGAATTCCAAGACCTGCACGGGAATTGTACTGTTTCTGAACATTTCGACGTTTGCCAACGAAGAAGGCTTGCAGTAGATTCGGGTGCCCGGGGGGGTTCAAGGCGTTACGGGAAGGCCGAAAAATTCAAGAAGAATTGTGGGTGTAGAAGCTACGAACCTAAAATCGGTTTTTGCAGATTCGAGCATGTGCAAGGAGCTATGCATCATTGGGAATTTCAATGGATGAGATGAAAGTTGTGAGATGTTTAGGCTGGGGGCAATTAGGGATACAGTGGTCCGAAAAGAACTCGGTTTAGGCATTCATTTGGGTGATCTTTGAGTGTTCAGGGAAAAATAGAAACCCAAGGGAGTACATTCTGTACCACAACATTTATAACCGTTGGTCAATTCACATTTTAGAAATTGCATGCTTAGCAATTAAGTGATTTGAGCCTCTTTCACATTTGTTTTGATTAGGACTGTCCCCCCTGTGTGGTGCAGTTCCATACGATAATTGATAATTGTATCACACAGACCTACATTGGTTTAGGGGACATGGGAAAAACCAACATCAGCTCCGTGGGGAGTGATAGTTTTCATGTAAGTGTGGACAAAGGGTCATGAAATTTTAGGGGACAACAAAGAAATGAAATCCTTCATTTTGCGCTGCAGATGTAGACGTCTCCTTCATTTTCTTCCAGAGTGATTTGATTTTTTTTTCGGAAGTACATTTCCAGTCTAAGGCGAGATCGTACGGGTGGATTTAGAGAACAAAGCTGCATTTCCTACCTTTTCACTCATTTCTCCCGAAGTGGCAGTTCCTGGTGACTTACAGGGAGAAAAGTGATCGGGACTTCACGGTTCAACGTCAAGTTCTTTGGGTTTAGGGTCCATTTTTTTTTTTTTTTTTAAATTCAATTCTCTTTTTGGGGTTGCAGGTTTAGGACCAGTTAGGGTTGCAGGTTTGTAGAGATGATCACATAACTTTAGGGGTTTAGTTTGGGGGTTTTAGGGTTGCAAGGTATAGTACCCAATCACGAGCTAACACTAACAAAAGTCCTATCGTACTTGACATGTCCAAATTGACTAAATGGGGGTGAAATGGCAAAAATACCGTCAAATTGGACAATTTTTGGGGAGTACGCCAGGCTTACTTGGTCATATTCCTGATGTTCTGGATAGTTTCCCTTGTGGTGTGAAGTGGGAAAATTTAGCACTTGATTTTTTTTTTTTTTTTTTTTTTTTTGGGGGGGGGGGGGAGGATTAGGGTTTTTTTTCCTCGCTTACATGGCCATCCTATCCAAATCAACTTCTTGGGATTGAGTTTTTGAGGGGACCTACCCCCCCATTTTCGACAGCTGCGAGTCCAACCGTGCGATTATTTCTTGATACAATATCGCGGTTTGGGAGATACGAGAGCGTTGACTCTTTGAAGGAGGCGTTGACTTTTTTTGTAAGGGTTTTTTTTAATATATACATACAACGCGAAGAGCGACAGATTTTGGGAGTGAAGGAGTGCGCATTTAGTGGGATCATAGATGTTCATCTCACGAGGACAGTAGATTTAGAGGAAAAAATGGCATTCAATACGTGGAAACATGAAACAAAACAAGCATTGGGTTCATGGCCAAGTCGGTGGATTATGCAACATGATTCAATATAGGGCATTGGAACAAAGTGTAAACTGCGCTAAAGAGATTGTCTACATAGACTCCGACGAAGAGGAAAGCTCGATGACGGCTTCTGGCTGCTCTGGCACGCCTTCGGGCATCGGGTCCGGCGCCACGTGTTCCGGTGCCGGGGCGGCTGCAACGTGCTCGGGAGCCGGGATTGCGTCGACGGACTGAACATGCTCACGCCACCTAGCTCCATACAATCTAACGAAATGGCGGGCTGCACCAACGCGATCGTGATACACTCCTCGCCTCGCCCAGTACGCATGGCCGGTCCTCTAATTTGATGAACGGGGGAATTTTGTTTGTAGCCCATGAAGTCCCAGACGTCCTTTGCGGGGTCACTCGGGATTCCAGGGCATGTATCTGTAGGTTCTGTAGTTTATGTGAGTTTGGGGATCTTTCATTGGAGGGTCCTATGGAATTCCAAGACCTGCACGGGAATTGTACTGTTTCTGAACATTTCGACGTTTGCCAACGAAGAAGGCTTGCAGTAGATTCGGGTGCCCGGGGGGGTTCAAGGCGTTACGGGAAGGCCGAAAAATTCAAGAAGAATTGTGGGTGTAGAAGCTACGAACCTAAAATCGGTTTTTGCAGATTCGAGCATGTGCAAGGAGCTATGCATCATTGGGAATTTCAATGGATGAGATGAAAGTTGTGAGATGTTTAGGCTGGGGGCAATTAGGGATACAGTGGTCCGAAAAGAACTCGGTTTAGGCATTCATTTGGGTGATCTTTGAGTGTTCAGGGAAAAATAGAAACCCAAGGGAGTACATTCTGTACCACAACATTTATAACCGTTGGTCAATTCACATTTTAGAAATTGCATGCTTAGCAATTAAGTGATTTGAGCCTCTTTCACATTTGTTTTGATTAGGACTGTCCCCCCTGTGTGGTGCAGTTCCATACGATAATTGATAATTGTATCACACAGACCTACATTGGTTTAGGGGACATGGGAAAAACCAACATCAGCTCCGTGGGGAGTGATAGTTTTCATGTAAGTGTGGACAAAGGGTCATGAAATTTTAGGGGACAACAAAGAAATGAAATCCTTCATTTTGCGCTGCAGATGTAGACGTCTCCTTCATTTTCTTCCAGAGTGATTTGATTTTTTTTTCGGAAGTACATTTCCAGTCTAAGGCGAGATCGTACGGGTGGATTTAGAGAACAAAGCTGCATTTCCTACCTTTTCACTCATTTCTCCCGAAGTGGCAGTTCCTGGTGACTTACAGGGAGAAAAGTGATCGGGACTTCACGGTTCAACGTCAAGTTCTTTGGGTTTAGGGTCCATTTTTTTTTTTTTTTTTAAATTCAATTCTCTTTTTGGGGTTGCAGGTTTAGGACCAGTTAGGGTTGCAGGTTTGTAGAGATGATCACATAACTTTAGGGGTTTAGTTTGGGGGTTTTAGGGTTGCAAGGTATAGTACCCAATCACGAGCTAACACTAACAAAAGTCCTATCGTACTTGACATGTCCAAATTGACTAAATGGGGGTGAAATGGCAAAAATACCGTCAAATTGGACAATTTTTGGGGAGTACGCCAGGCTTACTTGGTCATATTCCTGATGTTCTGGATAGTTTCCCTTGTGGTGTGAAGTGGGAAAATTTAGCACTTGATTTTTTTTTTTTTTTTTTTTTTTTTGGGGGGGGGGGGGAGGATTAGGGTTTTTTTTCCTCGCTTACATGGCCATCCTATCCAAATCAACTTCTTGGGATTGAGTTTTTGAGGGGACCTACCCCCCCATTTTCGACAGCTGCGAGTCCAACCGTGCGATTATTTCTTGATACAATATCGCGGTTTGGGAGATACGAGAGCGTTGACTCTTTGAAGGAGGCGTTGACTTTTTTTGTAAGGGTTTTTTTTAATATATACATACAACGCGAAGAGCGACAGATTTTGGGAGTGAAGGAGTGCGCATTTAGTGGGATCATAGATGTTCATCTCACGAGGACAGTAGATTTAGAGGAAAAAATGGCATTCAATACGTGGAAACATGAAACAAAACAAGCATTGGGTTCATGGCCAAGTCGGTGGATTATGCAACATGATTCAATATAGGGCATTGGAACAAAGTGTAAACTGCGCTAAAGAGATTGTCTACATAGACTCCGACGAAGAGGAAAGCTCGATGACGGCTTCTGGCTGCTCTGGCACGCCTTCGGGCATCGGGTCCGGCGCCACGTGTTCCGGTGCCGGGGCGGCTGCAACGTGCTCGGGAGCCGGGATTGCGTCGACGGACTGAACATGCTCACGCCACCTAGCTCCATACAATCTAACGAAATGGCGGGCTGCACCAACGCGATCGTGATACACTCCTCGCCTCGCCCAGTACGCATGGCCGGTCCTCTAATTTGATGAACGGGGGAATTTTGTTTGTAGCCCATGAAGTCCCAGACGTCCTTTGCGGGGTCACTCGGGATTCCAGGGCATGTATCTGTAGGTTCTGTAGTTTATGTGAGTTTGGGGATCTTTCATTGGAGGGTCCTATGGAATTCCAAGACCTGCACGGGAATTGTACTGTTTCTGAACATTTCGACGTTTGCCAACGAAGAAGGCTTGCAGTAGATTCGGGTGCCCGGGGGGGTTCAAGGCGTTACGGGAAGGCCGAAAAATTCAAGAAGAATTGTGGGTGTAGAAGCTACGAACCTAAAATCGGTTTTTGCAGATTCGAGCATGTGCAAGGAGCTATGCATCATTGGGAATTTCAATGGATGAGATGAAAGTTGTGAGATGTTTAGGCTGGGGGCAATTAGGGATACAGTGGTCCGAAAAGAACTCGGTTTAGGCATTCATTTGGGTGATCTTTGAGTGTTCAGGGAAAAATAGAAACCCAAGGGAGTACATTCTGTACCACAACATTTATAACCGTTGGTCAATTCACATTTTAGAAATTGCATGCTTAGCAATTAAGTGATTTGAGCCTCTTTCACATTTGTTTTGATTAGGACTGTCCCCCCTGTGTGGTGCAGTTCCATACGATAATTGATAATTGTATCACACAGACCTACATTGGTTTAGGGGACATGGGAAAAACCAACATCAGCTCCGTGGGGAGTGATAGTTTTCATGTAAGTGTGGACAAAGGGTCATGAAATTTTAGGGGACAACAAAGAAATGAAATCCTTCATTTTGCACTGCAGATGTAGACGTCTCCTTCATTTTCTTCCAGAGTGATTTGATTTTTTTTTCGGAAGTACATTTCCAGTCTAAGGCGAGATCGTACGGGTGGATTTAGAGAACAAAGCTGCATTTCCTACCTTTTCACTCATTTCTCCCGAAGTGGCAGTTCCTGGTGACTTACAGGGAGAAAAGTGATCGGGACTTCACGGTTCAACGTCAAGTTCTTTGGGTTTAGGGTCCATTTTTTTTTTTTTTTTAAAATTCAATTCTCTTTTTGGGGTTGCAGGTTTAGGACCAGTTAGGGTTGCAGGTTTGTAGAGATGATCACATAACTTTAGGGGTTTAGTTTGGGGGTTTTAGGGTTGCAAGGTATAGTACCCAATCACGAGCTAACACTAACAAAAGTCCTATCGTACTTGACATGTCCAAATTGACTAAATGGGGGTGAAATGGCAAAAATACCGTCAAATTGGACAATTTTTGGGGAGTACGCCAGGCTTACTTGGTCATATTCCTGATGTTCTGGATAGTTTCCCTTGTGGTGTGAAGTGGGAAAATTTAGCACTTGATTTTTTTTTTTTTTTTTTTTTTTTTGGGGGGGGGGGGGAGGATTAGGGTTTTTTTTCCTCGCTTACATGGCCATCCTATCCAAATCAACTTCTTGGGATTGAGTTTTTGAGGGGACCTACCCCCCCATTTTCGACAGCTGCGAGTCCAACCGTGCGATTATTTCTTGATACAATATCGCGGTTTGGGAGATACGAGAGCGTTGACTCTTTGAAGGAGGCGTTGACTTTTTTTGTAAGGGTTTTTTTTAATATATACATACAACGCGAAGAGCGACAGATTTTGGGAGTGAAGGAGTGCGCATTTAGTGGGATCATAGATGTTCATCTCACGAGGACAGTAGATTTAGAGGAAAAAATGGCATTCAATACGTGGAAACATGAAACAAAACAAGCATTGGGTTCATGGCCAAGTCGGTGGATTATGCAACATGATTCAATATAGGGCATTGGAACAAAGTGTAAACTGCGCTAAAGAGATTGTCTACATAGACTCCGACGAAGAGGAAAGCTCGATGACGGCTTCTGGCTGCTCTGGCACGCCTTCGGGCATCGGGTCCGGCGCCACGTGTTCCGGTGCCGGGGCGGCTGCAACGTGCTCGGGAGCCGGGATTGCGTCGACGGACTGAACATGCTCACGCCACCTAGCTCCATACAATCTAACGAAATGGCGGGCTGCACCAACGCGATCGTGATACACTCCTCGCCTCGCCCAGTACGCATGGCCGGTCCTCTAATTTGATGAACGGGGGAATTTTGTTTGTAGCCCATGAAGTCCCAGACGTCCTTTGCGGGGTCACTCGGGATTCCAGGGCATGTATCTGTAGGTTCTGTAGTTTATGTGAGTTTGGGGATCTTTCATTGGAGGGTCCTATGGAATTCCAAGACCTGCACGGGAATTGTACTGTTTCTGAACATTTCGACGTTTGCCAACGAAGAAGGCTTGCAGTAGATTCGGGTGCCCGGGGGGGTTCAAGGCGTTACGGGAAGGCCGAAAAATTCAAGAAGAATTGTGGGTGTAGAAGCTACGAACCTAAAATCGGTTTTTGCAGATTCGAGCATGTGCAAGGAGCTATGCATCATTGGGAATTTCAATGGATGAGATGAAAGTTGTGAGATGTTTAGGCTGGGGGCAATTAGGGATACAGTGGTCCGAAAAGAACTCGGTTTAGGCATTCATTTGGGTGATCTTTGAGTGTTCAGGGAAAAATAGAAACCCAAGGGAGTACATTCTGTACCACAACATTTATAACCGTTGGTCAATTCACATTTTAGAAATTGCATGCTTAGCAATTAAGTGATTTGAGCCTCTTTCACATTTGTTTTGATTAGGACTGTCCCCCCTGTGTGGTGCAGTTCCATACGATAATTGATAATTGTATCACACAGACCTACATTGGTTTAGGGGACATGGGAAAAACCAACATCAGCTCCGTGGGGAGTGATAGTTTTCATGTAAGTGTGGACAAAGGGTCATGAAATTTTAGGGGACAACAAAGAAATGAAATCCTTCATTTTGCGCTGCAGATGTAGACGTCTCCTTCATTTTCTTCCAGAGTGATTTGATTTTTTTTTCGGAAGTACATTTCCAGTCTAAGGCGAGATCGTACGGGTGGATTTAGAGAACAAAGCTGCATTTCCTACCTTTTCACTCATTTCTCCCGAAGTGGCAGTTCCTGGTGACTTACAGGGAGAAAAGTGATCGGGACTTCACGGTTCAACGTCAAGTTCTTTGGGTTTAGGGTCCATTTTTTTTTTTTTTTTAAAATTCAATTCTCTTTTTGGGGTTGCAGGTTTAGGACCAGTTAGGGTTGCAGGTTTGTAGAGATGATCACATAACTTTAGGGGTTTAGTTTGGGGGTTTTAGGGTTGCAAGGTATAGTACCCAATCACGAGCTAACACTAACAAAAGTCCTATCGTACTTGACATGTCCAAATTGACTAAATGGGGGTGAAATGGCAAAAATACCGTCAAATTGGACAATTTTTGGGGAGTACGCCAGGCTTACTTGGTCATATTCCTGATGTTCTGGATAGTTTCCCTTGTGGTGTGAAGTGGGAAAATTTAGCACTTGATTTTTTTTTTTTTTTTTTTTTTTTGGGGGGGGGGGGGAGGATTAGGGTTTTTTTTCCTCGCTTACATGGCCATCCTATCCAAATCAACTTCTTGGGATTGAGTTTTTGAGGGGACCTACCCCCCCATTTTCGACAGCTGCGAGTCCAACCGTGCGATTATTTCTTGATACAATATCGCGGTTTGGGAGATACGAGAGCGTTGACTCTTTGAAGGAGGCGTTGACTTTTTTTGTAAGGGTTTTTTTTAATATATACATACAACGCGAAGAGCGACAGATTTTGGGAGTGAAGGAGTGCGCATTTAGTGGGATCATAGATGTTCATCTCACGAGGACAGTAGATTTAGAGGAAAAAATGGCATTCAATACGTGGAAACATGAAACAAAACAAGCATTGGGTTCATGGCCAAGTCGGTGGATTATGCAACATGATTCAATATAGGGCATTGGAACAAAGTGTAAACTGCGCTAAAGAGATTGTCTACATAGACTCCGACGAAGAGGAAAGCTCGATGACGGCTTCTGGCTGCTCTGGCACGCCTTCGGGCATCGGGTCCGGCGCCACGTGTTCCGGTGCCGGGGCGGCTGCAACGTGCTCGGGAGCCGGGATTGCGTCGACGGACTGAACATGCTCACGCCACCTAGCTCCATACAATCTAACGAAATGGCGGGCTGCACCAACGCGATCGTGATACACTCCTCGCCTCGCCCAGTACGCATGGCCGGTCCTCTAATTTGATGAACGGGGGAATTTTGTTTGTAGCCCATGAAGTCCCAGACGTCCTTTGCGGGGTCACTCGGGATTCCAGGGCATGTATCTGTAGGTTCTGTAGTTTATGTGAGTTTGGGGATCTTTCATTGGAGGGTCCTATGGAATTCCAAGACCTGCACGGGAATTGTACTGTTTCTGAACATTTCGACGTTTGCCAACGAAGAAGGCTTGCAGTAGATTCGGGTGCCCGGGGGGGTTCAAGGCGTTACGGGAAGGCCGAAAAATTCAAGAAGAATTGTGGGTGTAGAAGCTACGAACCTAAAATCGGTTTTTGCAGATTCGAGCATGTGCAAGGAGCTATGCATCATTGGGAATTTCAATGGATGAGATGAAAGTTGTGAGATGTTTAGGCTGGGGGCAATTAGGGATACAGTGGTCCGAAAAGAACTCGGTTTAGGCATTCATTTGGGTGATCTTTGAGTGTTCAGGGAAAAATAGAAACCCAAGGGAGTACATTCTGTACCACAACATTTATAACCGTTGGTCAATTCACATTTTAGAAATTGCATGCTTAGCAATTAAGTGATTTGAGCCTCTTTCACATTTGTTTTGATTAGGACTGTCCCCCCTGTGTGGTGCAGTTCCATACGATAATTGATAATTGTATCACACAGACCTACATTGGTTTAGGGGACATGGGAAAAACCAACATCAGCTCCGTGGGGAGTGATAGTTTTCATGTAAGTGTGGACAAAGGGTCATGAAATTTTAGGGGACAACAAAGAAATGAAATCCTTCATTTTGCGCTGCAGATGTAGACGTCTCCTTCATTTTCTTCCAGAGTGATTTGATTTTTTTTTCGGAAGTACATTTCCAGTCTAAGGCGAGATCGTACGGGTGGATTTAGAGAACAAAGCTGCATTTCCTACCTTTTCACTCATTTCTCCCGAAGTGGCAGTTCCTGGTGACTTACAGGGAGAAAAGTGATCGGGACTTCACGGTTCAACGTCAAGTTCTTTGGGTTTAGGGTCCATTTTTTTTTTTTTTTTTAAATTCAATTCTCTTTTTGGGGTTGCAGGTTTAGGACCAGTTAGGGTTGCAGGTTTGTAGAGATGATCACATAACTTTAGGGGTTTAGTTTGGGGGTTTTAGGGTTGCAAGGTATAGTACCCAATCACGAGCTAACACTAACAAAAGTCCTATCGTACTTGACATGTCCAAATTGACTAAATGGGGGTGAAATGGCAAAAATACCGTCAAATTGGACAATTTTTGGGGAGTACGCCAGGCTTACTTGGTCATATTCCTGATGTTCTGGATAGTTTCCCTTGTGGTGTGAAGTGGGAAAATTTAGCACTTGATTTTTTTTTTTTTTTTTTTTTTTTGGGGGGGGGGGGGAGGATTAGGGTTTTTTTTCCTCGCTTACATGGCCATCCTATCCAAATCAACTTCTTGGGATTGAGTTTTTGAGGGGACCTACCCCCCCATTTTCGACAGCTGCGAGTCCAACCGTGCGATTATTTCTTGATACAATATCGCGGTTTGGGAGATACGAGAGCGTTGACTCTTTGAAGGAGGCGTTGACTTTTTTTGTAAGGGTTTTTTTTAATATATACATACAACGCGAAGAGCGACAGATTTTGGGAGTGAAGGAGTGCGCATTTAGTGGGATCATAGATGTTCATCTCACGAGGACAGTAGATTTAGAGGAAAAAATGGCATTCAATACGTGGAAACATGAAACAAAACAAGCATTGGGTTCATGGCCAAGTCGGTGGATTATGCAACATGATTCAATATAGGGCATTGGAACAAAGTGTAAACTGCGCTAAAGAGATTGTCTACATAGACTCCGACGAAGAGGAAAGCTCGATGACGGCTTCTGGCTGCTCTGGCACGCCTTCGGGCATCGGGTCCGGCGCCACGTGTTCCGGTGCCGGGGCGGCTGCAACGTGCTCGGGAGCCGGGATTGCGTCGACGGACTGAACATGCTCACGCCACCTAGCTCCATACAATCTAACGAAATGGCGGGCTGCACCAACGCGATCGTGATACACTCCTCGCCTCGCCCAGTACGCATGGCCGGTCCTCTAATTTGATGAACGGGGGAATTTTGTTTGTAGCCCATGAAGTCCCAGACGTCCTTTGCGGGGTCACTCGGGATTCCAGGGCATGTATCTGTAGGTTCTGTAGTTTATGTGAGTTTGGGGATCTTTCATTGGAGGGTCCTATGGAATTCCAAGACCTGCACGGGAATTGTACTGTTTCTGAACATTTCGACGTTTGCCAACGAAGAAGGCTTGCAGTAGATTCGGGTGCCCGGGGGGGTTCAAGGCGTTACGGGAAGGCCGAAAAATTCAAGAAGAATTGTGGGTGTAGAAGCTACGAACCTAAAATCGGTTTTTGCAGATTCGAGCATGTGCAAGGAGCTATGCATCATTGGGAATTTCAATGGATGAGATGAAAGTTGTGAGATGTTTAGGCTGGGGGCAATTAGGGATACAGTGGTCCGAAAAGAACTCGGTTTAGGCATTCATTTGGGTGATCTTTGAGTGTTCAGGGAAAAATAGAAACCCAAGGGAGTACATTCTGTACCACAACATTTATAACCGTTGGTCAATTCACATTTTAGAAATTGCATGCTTAGCAATTAAGTGATTTGAGCCTCTTTCACATTTGTTTTGATTAGGACTGTCCCCCCTGTGTGGTGCAGTTCCATACGATAATTGATAATTGTATCACACAGACCTACATTGGTTTAGGGGACATGGGAAAAACCAACATCAGCTCCGTGGGGAGTGATAGTTTTCATGTAAGTGTGGACAAAGGGTCATGAAATTTTAGGGGACAACA
Source organism: Ulota crispa (assembly GCA_963920765.1). Lineage (NCBI taxonomy): Eukaryota > Viridiplantae > Streptophyta > Bryopsida > Orthotrichales > Orthotrichaceae > Ulota > Ulota crispa. Next base: position 6,222,311 of record OY987252.1, read on the forward strand.
AAGAAATGAAATCCTTCATTTTGCGCTGCAGATGTAGACGTCTCCTTCATTTTCTTCCAGAGTGATTTGATTTTTTTTTCGGAAGTACATTTCCAGTCTAAGGCGAGATCGTACGGGTGGATTTAGAGAACAAAGCTGCATTTCCTACCTTTTCACTCATTTCTCCCGAAGTGGCAGTTCCTGGTGACTTACAGGGAGAAAAGTGATCGGGACTTCACGGTTCAACGTCAAGTTCTTTGGGTTTAGGGTCCATTTTTTTTTTTTTTTTTAAATTCAATTCTCTTTTTGGGGTTGCAGGTTTAGGACCAGTTAGGGTTGCAGGTTTGTAGAGATGATCACATAACTTTAGGGGTTTAGTTTGGGGGTTTTAGGGTTGCAAGGTATAGTACCCAATCACGAGCTAACACTAACAAAAGTCCTATCGTACTTGACATGTCCAAATTGACTAAATGGGGGTGAAATGGCAAAAATACCGTCAAATTGGACAATTTTTGGGGAGTACGCCAGGCTTACTTGGTCATATTCCTGATGTTCTGGATAGTTTCCCTTGTGGTGTGAAGTGGGAAAATTTAGCACTTGATTTTTTTTTTTTTTTTTTTTTTTTGGGGGGGGGGGGGAGGATTAGGGTTTTTTTTCCTCGCTTACATGGCCATCCTATCCAAATCAACTTCTTGGGATTGAGTTTTTGAGGGGACCTACCCCCCCATTTTCGACAGCTGCGAGTCCAACCGTGCGATTATTTCTTGATACAATATCGCGGTTTGGGAGATACGAGAGCGTTGACTCTTTGAAGGAGGCGTTGACTTTTTTTGTAAGGGTTTTTTTTAATATATACATACAACGCGAAGAGCGACAGATTTTGGGAGTGAAGGAGTGCGCATTTAGTGGGATCATAGATGTTCATCTCACGAGGACAGTAGATTTAGAGGAAAAAATGGCATTCAATACGTGGAAACATGAAACAAAACAAGCATTGGGTTCATGGCCAAGTCGGTGGATTATGCAACATGATTCAATATAGGGCATTGGAACAAAGTGTAAACTGCGCTAAAGAGATTGTCTACATAGACTCCGACGAAGAGGAAAGCTCGATGACGGCTTCTGGCTGCTCTGGCACGCCTTCGGGCATCGGGTCCGGCGCCACGTGTTCCGGTGCCGGGGCGGCTGCAACGTGCTCGGGAGCCGGGATTGCGTCGACGGACTGAACATGCTCACGCCACCTAGCTCCATACAATCTAACGAAATGGCGGGCTGCACCAACGCGATCGTGATACACTCCTCGCCTCGCCCAGTACGCATGGCCGGTCCTCTAATTTGATGAACGGGGGAATTTTGTTTGTAGCCCATGAAGTCCCAGACGTCCTTTGCGGGGTCACTCGGGATTCCAGGGCATGTATCTGTAGGTTCTGTAGTTTATGTGAGTTTGGGGATCTTTCATTGGAGGGTCCTATGGAATTCCAAGACCTGCACGGGAATTGTACTGTTTCTGAACATTTCGACGTTTGCCAACGAAGAAGGCTTGCAGTAGATTCGGGTGCCCGGGGGGGTTCAAGGCGTTACGGGAAGGCCGAAAAATTCAAGAAGAATTGTGGGTGTAGAAGCTACGAACCTAAAATCGGTTTTTGCAGATTCGAGCATGTGCAAGGAGCTATGCATCATTGGGAATTTCAATGGATGAGATGAAAGTTGTGAGATGTTTAGGCTGGGGGCAATTAGGGATACAGTGGTCCGAAAAGAACTCGGTTTAGGCATTCATTTGGGTGATCTTTGAGTGTTCAGGGAAAAATAGAAACCCAAGGGAGTACATTCTGTACCACAACATTTATAACCGTTGGTCAATTCACATTTTAGAAATTGCATGCTTAGCAATTAAGTGATTTGAGCCTCTTTCACATTTGTTTTGATTAGGACTGTCCCCCCTGTGTGGTGCAGTTCCATACGATAATTGATAATTGTATCACACAGACCTACATTGGTTTAGGGGACATGGGAAAAACCAACATCAGCTCCGTGGGGAGTGATAGTTTTCATGTAAGTGTGGACAAAGGGTCATGAAATTTTAGGGGACAACAAAGAAATGAAATCCTTCATTTTGCGCTGCAGATGTAGACGTCTCCTTCATTTTCTTCCAGAGTGATTTGATTTTTTTTTCGGAAGTACATTTCCAGTCTAAGGCGAGATCGTACGGGTGGATTTAGAGAACAAAGCTGCATTTCCTACCTTTTCACTCATTTCTCCCGAAGTGGCAGTTCCTGGTGACTTACAGGGAGAAAAGTGATCGGGACTTCACGGTTCAACGTCAAGTTCTTTGGGTTTAGGGTCCATTTTTTTTTTTTTTTTTAAATTCAATTCTCTTTTTGGGGTTGCAGGTTTAGGACCAGTTAGGGTTGCAGGTTTGTAGAGATGATCACATAACTTTAGGGGTTTAGTTTGGGGGTTTTAGGGTTGCAAGGTATAGTACCCAATCACGAGCTAACACTAACAAAAGTCCTATCGTACTTGACATGTCCAAATTGACTAAATGGGGGTGAAATGGCAAAAATACCGTCAAATTGGACAATTTTTGGGGAGTACGCCAGGCTTACTTGGTCATATTCCTGATGTTCTGGATAGTTTCCCTTGTGGTGTGAAGTGGGAAAATTTAGCACTTGATTTTTTTTTTTTTTTTTTTTTTTTGGGGGGGGGGGGGAGGATTAGGGTTTTTTTTCCTCGCTTACATGGCCATCCTATCCAAATCAACTTCTTGGGATTGAGTTTTTGAGGGGACCTACCCCCCCATTTTCGACAGCTGCGAGTCCAACCGTGCGATTATTTCTTGATACAATATCGCGGTTTGGGAGATACGAGAGCGTTGACTCTTTGAAGGAGGCGTTGACTTTTTTTGTAAGGGTTTTTTTTAATATATACATACAACGCGAAGAGCGACAGATTTTGGGAGTGAAGGAGTGCGCATTTAGTGGGATCATAGATGTTCATCTCACGAGGACAGTAGATTTAGAGGAAAAAATGGCATTCAATACGTGGAAACATGAAACAAAACAAGCATTGGGTTCATGGCCAAGTCGGTGGATTATGCAACATGATTCAATATAGGGCATTGGAACAAAGTGTAAACTGCGCTAAAGAGATTGTCTACATAGACTCCGACGAAGAGGAAAGCTCGATGACGGCTTCTGGCTGCTCTGGCACGCCTTCGGGCATCGGGTCCGGCGCCACGTGTTCCGGTGCCGGGGCGGCTGCAACGTGCTCGGGAGCCGGGATTGCGTCGACGGACTGAACATGCTCACGCCACCTAGCTCCATACAATCTAACGAAATGGCGGGCTGCACCAACGCGATCGTGATACACTCCTCGCCTCGCCCAGTACGCATGGCCGGTCCTCTAATTTGATGAACGGGGGAATTTTGTTTGTAGCCCATGAAGTCCCAGACGTCCTTTGCGGGGTCACTCGGGATTCCAGGGCATGTATCTGTAGGTTCTGTAGTTTATGTGAGTTTGGGGATCTTTCATTGGAGGGTCCTATGGAATTCCAAGACCTGCACGGGAATTGTACTGTTTCTGAACATTTCGACGTTTGCCAACGAAGAAGGCTTGCAGTAGATTCGGGTGCCCGGGGGGGTTCAAGGCGTTACGGGAAGGCCGAAAAATTCAAGAAGAATTGTGGGTGTAGAAGCTACGAACCTAAAATCGGTTTTTGCAGATTCGAGCATGTGCAAGGAGCTATGCATCATTGGGAATTTCAATGGATGAGATGAAAGTTGTGAGATGTTTAGGCTGGGGGCAATTAGGGATACAGTGGTCCGAAAAGAACTCGGTTTAGGCATTCATTTGGGTGATCTTTGAGTGTTCAGGGAAAAATAGAAACCCAAGGGAGTACATTCTGTACCACAACATTTATAACCGTTGGTCAATTCACATTTTAGAAATTGCATGCTTAGCAATTAAGTGATTTGAGCCTCTTTCACATTTGTTTTGATTAGGACTGTCCCCCCTGTGTGGTGCAGTTCCATACGATAATTGATAATTGTATCACACAGACCTACATTGGTTTAGGGGACATGGGAAAAACCAACATCAGCTCCGTGGGGAGTGATAGTTTTCATGTAAGTGTGGACAAAGGGTCATGAAATTTTAGGGGACAACAAAGAAATGAAATCCTTCATTTTGCGCTGCAGATGTAGACGTCTCCTTCATTTTCTTCCAGAGTGATTTGATTTTTTTTTCGGAAGTACATTTCCAGTCTAAGGCGAGATCGTACGGGTGGATTTAGAGAACAAAGCTGCATTTCCTACCTTTTCACTCATTTCTCCCGAAGTGGCAGTTCCTGGTGACTTACAGGGAGAAAAGTGATCGGGACTTCACGGTTCAACGTCAAGTTCTTTGGGTTTAGGGTCCATTTTTTTTTTTTTTTTTAAATTCAATTCTCTTTTTGGGGTTGCAGGTTTAGGACCAGTTAGGGTTGCAGGTTTGTAGAGATGATCACATAACTTTAGGGGTTTAGTTTGGGGGTTTTAGGGTTGCAAGGTATAGTACCCAATCACGAGCTAACACTAACAAAAGTCCTATCGTACTTGACATGTCCAAATTGACTAAATGGGGGTGAAATGGCAAAAATACCGTCAAATTGGACAATTTTTGGGGAGTACGCCAGGCTTACTTGGTCATATTCCTGATGTTCTGGATAGTTTCCCTTGTGGTGTGAAGTGGGAAAATTTAGCACTTGATTTTTTTTTTTTTTTTTTTTTTTTTGGGGGGGGGGGGGAGGATTAGGGTTTTTTTTCCTCGCTTACATGGCCATCCTATCCAAATCAACTTCTTGGGATTGAGTTTTTGAGGGGACCTACCCCCCCATTTTCGACAGCTGCGAGTCCAACCGTGCGATTATTTCTTGATACAATATCGCGGTTTGGGAGATACGAGAGCGTTGACTCTTTGAAGGAGGCGTTGACTTTTTTTGTAAGGGTTTTTTTTAATATATACATACAACGCGAAGAGCGACAGATTTTGGGAGTGAAGGAGTGCGCATTTAGTGGGATCATAGATGTTCATCTCACGAGGACAGTAGATTTAGAGGAAAAAATGGCATTCAATACGTGGAAACATGAAACAAAACAAGCATTGGGTTCATGGCCAAGTCGGTGGATTATGCAACATGATTCAATATAGGGCATTGGAACAAAGTGTAAACTGCGCTAAAGAGATTGTCTACATAGACTCCGACGAAGAGGAAAGCTCGATGACGGCTTCTGGCTGCTCTGGCACGCCTTCGGGCATCGGGTCCGGCGCCACGTGTTCCGGTGCCGGGGCGGCTGCAACGTGCTCGGGAGCCGGGATTGCGTCGACGGACTGAACATGCTCACGCCACCTAGCTCCATACAATCTAACGAAATGGCGGGCTGCACCAACGCGATCGTGATACACTCCTCGCCTTGCCCAGTACGCATGGCCGGTCCTCTAATTTGATGAACGGGGGAATTTTGTTTGTAGCCCATGAAGTCCCAGACGTCCTTTGCGGGGTCACTCGGGATTCCAGGGCATGTATCTGTAGGTTCTGTAGTTTATGTGAGTTTGGGGATCTTTCATTGGAGGGTCCTATGGAATTCCAAGACCTGCACGGGAATTGTACTGTTTCTGAACATTTCGACGTTTGCCAACGAAGAAGGCTTGCAGTAGATTCGGGTGCCCGGGGGGGTTCAAGGCGTTACGGGAAGGCCGAAAAATTCAAGAAGAATTGTGGGTGTAGAAGCTACGAACCTAAAATCGGTTTTTGCAGATTCGAGCATGTGCAAGGAGCTATGCATCATTGGGAATTTCAATGGATGAGATGAAAGTTGTGAGATGTTTAGGCTGGGGGCAATTAGGGATACAGTGGTCCGAAAAGAACTCGGTTTAGGCATTCATTTGGGTGATCTTTGAGTGTTCAGGGAAAAATAGAAACCCAAGGGAGTACATTCTGTACCACAACATTTATAACCGTTGGTCAATTCACATTTTAGAAATTGCATGCTTAGCAATTAAGTGATTTGAGCCTCTTTCACATTTGTTTTGATTAGGACTGTCCCCCCTGTGTGGTGCAGTTCCATACGATAATTGATAATTGTATCACACAGACCTACATTGGTTTAGGGGACATGGGAAAAACCAACATCAGCTCCGTGGGGAGTGATAGTTTTCATGTAAGTGTGGACAAAGGGTCATGAAATTTTAGGGGACAACAAAGAAATGAAATCCTTCATTTTGCACTGCAGATGTAGACGTCTCCTTCATTTTCTTCCAGAGTGATTTGATTTTTTTTTCGGAAGTACATTTCCAGTCTAAGGCGAGATCGTACGGGTGGATTTAGAGAACAAAGCTGCATTTCCTACCTTTTCACTCATTTCTCCCGAAGTGGCAGTTCCTGGTGACTTACAGGGAGAAAAGTGATCGGGACTTCACGGTTCAACGTCAAGTTCTTTGGGTTTAGGGTCCATTTTTTTTTTTTTTTAAAATTCAATTCTCTTTTTGGGGTTGCAGGTTTAGGACCAGTTAGGGTTGCAGGTTTGTAGAGATGATCACATAACTTTAGGGGTTTAGTTTGGGGGTTTTAGGGTTGCAAGGTATAGTACCCAATCACGAGCTAACACTAACAAAAGTCCTATCGTACTTGACATGTCCAAATTGACTAAATGGGGGTGAAATGGCAAAAATACCGTCAAATTGGACAATTTTTGGGGAGTACGCCAGGCTTACTTGGTCATATTCCTGATGTTCTGGATAGTTTCCCTTGTGGTGTGAAGTGGGAAAATTTAGCACTTGATTTTTTTTTTTTTTTTTTTTTTTTGGGGGGGGGGGGGAGGATTAGGGTTTTTTTTCCTCGCTTACATGGCCATCCTATCCAAATCAACTTCTTGGGATTGAGTTTTTGAGGGGACCTACCCCCCCATTTTCGACAGCTGCGAGTCCAACCGTGCGATTATTTCTTGATACAATATCGCGGTTTGGGAGATACGAGAGCGTTGACTCTTTGAAGGAGGCGTTGACTTTTTTTGTAAGGGTTTTTTTTAATATATACATACAACGCGAAGAGCGACAGATTTTGGGAGTGAAGGAGTGCGCATTTAGTGGGATCATAGATGTTCATCTCACGAGGACAGTAGATTTAGAGGAAAAAATGGCATTCAATACGTGGAAACATGAAACAAAACAAGCATTGGGTTCATGGCCAAGTCGGTGGATTATGCAACATGATTCAATATAGGGCATTGGAACAAAGTGTAAACTGCGCTAAAGAGATTGTCTACATAGACTCCGACGAAGAGGAAAGCTCGATGACGGCTTCTGGCTGCTCTGGCACGCCTTCGGGCATCGGGTCCGGCGCCACGTGTTCCGGTGCCGGGGCGGCTGCAACGTGCTCGGGAGCCGGGATTGCGTCGACGGACTGAACATGCTCACGCCACCTAGCTCCATACAATCTAACGAAATGGCGGGCTGCACCAACGCGATCGTGATACACTCCTCGCCTCGCCCAGTACGCATGGCCGGTCCTCTAATTTGATGAACGGGGGAATTTTGTTTGTAGCCCATGAAGTCCCAGACGTCCTTTGCGGGGTCACTCGGGATTCCAGGGCATGTATCTGTAGGTTCTGTAGTTTATGTGAGTTTGGGGATCTTTCATTGGAGGGTCCTATGGAATTCCAAGACCTGCACGGGAATTGTACTGTTTCTGAACATTTCGACGTTTGCCAACGAAGAAGGCTTGCAGTAGATTCGGGTGCCCGGGGGGGTTCAAGGCGTTACGGGAAGGCCGAAAAATTCAAGAAGAATTGTGGGTGTAGAAGCTACGAACCTAAAATCGGTTTTTGCAGATTCGAGCATGTGCAAGGAGCTATGCATCATTGGGAATTTCAATGGATGAGATGAAAGTTGTGAGATGTTTAGGCTGGGGGCAATTAGGGATACAGTGGTCCGAAAAGAACTCGGTTTAGGCATTCATTTGGGTGATCTTTGAGTGTTCAGGGAAAAATAGAAACCCAAGGGAGTACATTCTGTACCACAACATTTATAACCGTTGGTCAATTCACATTTTAGAAATTGCATGCTTAGCAATTAAGTGATTTGAGCCTCTTTCACATTTGTTTTGATTAGGACTGTCCCCCCTGTGTGGTGCAGTTCCATACGATAATTGATAATTGTATCACACAGACCTACATTGGTTTAGGGGACATGGGAAAAACCAACATCAGCTCCGTGGGGAGTGATAGTTTTCATGTAAGTGTGGACAAAGGGTCATGAAATTTTAGGGGACAACAAAGAAATGAAATCCTTCATTTTGCACTGCAGATGTAGACGTCTCCTTCATTTTCTTCCAGAGTGATTTGATTTTTTTTTCGGAAGTACATTTCCAGTCTAAGGCGAGATCGTACGGGTGGATTTAGAGAACAAAGCTGCATTTCCTACCTTTTCACTCATTTCTCCCGAAGTGGCAGTTCCTGGTGACTTACAGGGAGAAAAGTGATCGGGACTTCACGGTTCAACGTCAAGTTCTTTGGGTTTAGGGTCCATTTTTTTTTTTTTTTTAAAATTCAATTCTCTTTTTGGGGTTGCAGGTTTAGGACCAGTTAGGGTTGCAGGTTTGTAGAGATGATCACATAACTTTAGGGGTTTAGTTTGGGGGTTTTAGGGTTGCAAGGTATAGTACCCAATCACGAGCTAACACTAACAAAAGTCCTATCGTACTTGACATGTCCAAATTGACTAAATGGGGGTGAAATGGCAAAAATACCGTCAAATTGGACAATTTTTGGGGAGTACGCCAGGCTTACTTGGTCATATTCCTGATGTTCTGGATAGTTTCCCTTGTGGTGTGAAGTGGGAAAATTTAGCACTTGATTTTTTTTTTTTTTTTTTTTTTTTGGGGGGGGGGGGGAGGATTAGGGTTTTTTTTCCTCGCTTACATGGCCATCCTATCCAAATCAACTTCTTGGGATTGAGTTTTTGAGGGGACCTACCCCCCCATTTTCGACAGCTGCGAGTCCAACCGTGCGATTATTTCTTGATACAATATCGCGGTTTGGGAGATACGAGAGCGTTGACTCTTTGAAGGAGGCGTTGACTTTTTTTGTAAGGGTTTTTTTTAATATATACATACAACGCGAAGAGCGACAGATTTTGGGAGTGAAGGAGTGCGCATTTAGTGGGATCATAGATGTTCATCTCACGAGGACAGTAGATTTAGAGGAAAAAATGGCATTCAATACGTGGAAACATGAAACAAAACAAGCATTGGGTTCATGGCCAAGTCGGTGGATTATGCAACATGATTCAATATAGGGCATTGGAACAAAGTGTAAACTGCGCTAAAGAGATTGTCTACATAGACTCCGACGAAGAGGAAAGCTCGATGACGGCTTCTGGCTGCTCTGGCACGCCTTCGGGCATCGGGTCCGGCGCCACGTGTTCCGGTGCCGGGGCGGCTGCAACGTGCTCGGGAGCCGGGATTGCGTCGACGGACTGAACATGCTCACGCCACCTAGCTCCATACAATCTAACGAAATGGCGGGCTGCACCAACGCGATCGTGATACACTCCTCGCCTCGCCCAGTACGCATGGCCGGTCCTCTAATTTGATGAACGGGGGAATTTTGTTTGTAGCCCATGAAGTCCCAGACGTCCTTTGCGGGGTCACTCGGGATTCCAGGGCATGTATCTGTAGGTTCTGTAGTTTATGTGAGTTTGGGGATCTTTCATTGGAGGGTCCTATGGAATTCCAAGACCTGCACGGGAATTGTACTGTTTCTGAACATTTCGACGTTTGCCAACGAAGAAGGCTTGCAGTAGATTCGGGTGCCCGGGGGGGTTCAAGGCGTTACGGGAAGGCCGAAAAATTCAAGAAGAATTGTGGGTGTAGAAGCTACGAACCTAAAATCGGTTTTTGCAGATTCGAGCATGTGCAAGGAGCTATGCATCATTGGGAATTTCAATGGATGAGATGAAAGTTGTGAGATGTTTAGGCTGGGGGCAATTAGGGATACAGTGGTCCGAAAAGAACTCGGTTTAGGCATTCATTTGGGTGATCTTTGAGTGTTCAGGGAAAAATAGAAACCCAAGGGAGTACATTCTGTACCACAACATTTATAACCGTTGGTCAATTCACATTTTAGAAATTGCATGCTTAGCAATTAAGTGATTTGAGCCTCTTTCACATTTGTTTTGATTAGGACTGTCCCCCCTGTGTGGTGCAGTTCCATACGATAATTGATAATTGTATCACACAGACCTACATTGGTTTAGGGGACATGGGAAAAACCAACATCAGCTCCGTGGGGAGTGATAGTTTTCATGTAAGTGTGGACAAAGGGTCATGAAATTTTAGGGGACAACAAAGAAATGAAATCCTTCATTTTGCACTGCAGATGTAGACGTCTCCTTCATTTTCTTCCAGAGTGATTTGATTTTTTTTTCGGAAGTACATTTCCAGTCTAAGGCGAGATCGTACGGGTGGATTTAGAGAACAAAGCTGCATTTCCTACCTTTTCACTCATTTCTCCCGAAGTGGCAGTTCCTGGTGACTTACAGGGAGAAAAGTGATCGGGACTTCACGGTTCAACGTCAAGTTCTTTGGGTTTAGGGTCCATTTTTTTTTTTTTTTTAAAATTCAATTCTCTTTTTGGGGTTGCAGGTTTAGGACCAGTTAGGGTTGCAGGTTTGTAGAGATGATCACATAACTTTAGGGGTTTAGTTTGGGGGTTTTAGGGTTGCAAGGTATAGTACCCAATCACGAGCTAACACTAACAAAAGTCCTATCGTACTTGACATGTCCAAATTGACTAAATGGGGGTGAAATGGCAAAAATACCGTCAAATTGGACAATTTTTGGGGAGTACGCCAGGCTTACTTGGTCATATTCCTGATGTTCTGGATAGTTTCCCTTGTGGTGTGAAGTGGGAAAATTTAGCACTTGATTTTTTTTTTTTTTTTTTTTTTTTTGGGGGGGGGGGGGAGGATTAGGGTTTTTTTTCCTCGCTTACATGGCCATCCTATCCAAATCAACTTCTTGGGATTGAGTTTTTGAGGGGACCTACCCCCCCATTTTCGACAGCTGCGAGTCCAACCGTGCGATTATTTCTTGATACAATATCGCGGTTTGGGAGATACGAGAGCGTTGACTCTTTGAAGGAGGCGTTGACTTTTTTTGTAAGGGTTTTTTTTAATATATACATACAACGCGAAGAGCGACAGATTTTGGGAGTGAAGGAGTGCGCATTTAGTGGGATCATAGATGTTCATCTCACGAGGACAGTAGATTTAGAGGAAAAAATGGCATTCAATACGTGGAAACATGAAACAAAACAAGCATTGGGTTCATGGCCAAGTCGGTGGATTATGCAACATGATTCAATATAGGGCATTGGAACAAAGTGTAAACTGCGCTAAAGAGATTGTCTACATAGACTCCGACGAAGAGGAAAGCTCGATGACGGCTTCTGGCTGCTCTGGCACGCCTTCGGGCATCGGGTCCGGCGCCACGTGTTCCGGTGCCGGGGCGGCTGCAACGTGCTCGGGAGCCGGGATTGCGTCGACGGACTGAACATGCTCACGCCACCTAGCTCCATACAATCTAACGAAATGGCGGGCTGCACCAACGCGATCGTGATACACTCCTCGCCTCGCCCAGTACGCATGGCCGGTCCTCTAATTTGATGAACGGGGGAATTTTGTTTGTAGCCCATGAAGTCCCAGACGTCCTTTGCGGGGTCACTCGGGATTCCAGGGCATGTATCTGTAGGTTCTGTAGTTTATGTGAGTTTGGGGATCTTTCATTGGAGGGTCCTATGGAATTCCAAGACCTGCACGGGAATTGTACTGTTTCTGAACATTTCGACGTTTGCCAACGAAGAAGGCTTGCAGTAGATTCGGGTGCCCGGGGGGGTTCAAGGCGTTACGGGAAGGCCGAAAAATTCAAGAAGAATTGTGGGTGTAGAAGCTACGAACCTAAAATCGGTTTTTGCAGATTCGAGCATGTGCAAGGAGCTATGCATCATTGGGAATTTCAATGGATGAGATGAAAGTTGTGAGATGTTTAGGCTGGGGGCAATTAGGGATACAGTGGTCCGAAAAGAACTCGGTTTAGGCATTCATTTGGGTGATCTTTGAGTGTTCAGGGAAAAATAGAAACCCAAGGGAGTACATTCTGTACCACAACATTTATAACCGTTGGTCAATTCACATTTTAGAAATTGCATGCTTAGCAATTAAGTGATTTGAGCCTCTTTCACATTTGTTTTGATTAGGACTGTCCCCCCTGTGTGGTGCAGTTCCATACGATAATTGATAATTGTATCACACAGACCTACATTGGTTTAGGGGACATGGGAAAAACCAACATCAGCTCCGTGGGGAGTGATAGTTTTCATGTAAGTGTGGACAAAGGGTCATGAAATTTTAGGGGACAACAAAGAAATGAAATCCTTCATTTTGCACTGCAGATGTAGACGTCTCCTTCATTTTCTTCCAGAGTGATTTGATTTTTTTTTCGGAAGTACATTTCCAGTCTAAGGCGAGATCGTACGGGTGGATTTAGAGAACAAAGCTGCATTTCCTACCTTTTCACTCATTTCTCCCGAAGTGGCAGTTCCTGGTGACTTACAGGGAGAAAAGTGATCGGGACTTCACGGTTCAACGTCAAGTTCTTTGGGTTTAGGGTCCATTTTTTTTTTTTTTTTAAAATTCAATTCTCTTTTTGGGGTTGCAGGTTTAGGACCAGTTAGGGTTGCAGGTTTGTAGAGATGATCACATAACTTTAGGGGTTTAGTTTGGGGGTTTTAGGGTTGCAAGGTATAGTACCCAATCACGAGCTAACACTAACAAAAGTCCTATCGTACTTGACATGTCCAAATTGACTAAATGGGGGTGAAATGGCAAAAATACCGTCAAATTGGACAATTTTTGGGGAGTACGCCAGGCTTACTTGGTCATATTCCTGATGTTCTGGATAGTTTCCCTTGTGGTGTGAAGTGGGAAAATTTAGCACTTGATTTTTTTTTTTTTTTTTTTTTTTTTGGGGGGGGGGGGGAGGATTAGGGTTTTTTTTCCTCGCTTACATGGCCATCCTATCCAAATCAACTTCTTGGGATTGAGTTTTTGAGGGGACCTACCCCCCCATTTTCGACAGCTGCGAGTCCAACCGTGCGATTATTTCTTGATACAATATCGCGGTTTGGGAGATACGAGAGCGTTGACTCTTTGAAGGAGGCGTTGACTTTTTTTGTAAGGGTTTTTTTTAATATATACATACAACGCGAAGAGCGACAGATTTTGGGAGTGAAGGAGTGCGCATTTAGTGGGATCATAGATGTTCATCTCACGAGGACAGTAGATTTAGAGGAAAAAATGGCATTCAATACGTGGAAACATGAAACAAAACAAGCATTGGGTTCATGGCCAAGTCGGTGGATTATGCAACATGATTCAATATAGGGCATTGGAACAAAGTGTAAACTGCGCTAAAGAGATTGTCTACATAGACTCCGACGAAGAGGAAAGCTCGATGACGGCTTCTGGCTGCTCTGGCACGCCTTCGGGCATCGGGTCCGGCGCCACGTGTTCCGGTGCCGGGGCGGCTGCAACGTGCTCGGGAGCCGGGATTGCGTCGACGGACTGAACATGCTCACGCCACCTAGCTCCATACAATCTAACGAAATGGCGGGCTGCACCAACGCGATCGTGATACACTCCTCGCCTCGCCCAGTACGCATGGCCGGTCCTCTAATTTGATGAACGGGGGAATTTTGTTTGTAGCCCATGAAGTCCCAGACGTCCTTTGCGGGGTCACTCGGGATTCCAGGGCATGTATCTGTAGGTTCTGTAGTTTATGTGAGTTTGGGGATCTTTCATTGGAGGGTCCTATGGAATTCCAAGACCTGCACGGGAATTGTACTGTTTCTGAACATTTCGACGTTTGCCAACGAAGAAGGCTTGCAGTAGATTCGGGTGCCCGGGGGGGTTCAAGGCGTTACGGGAAGGCCGAAAAATTCAAGAAGAATTGTGGGTGTAGAAGCTACGAACCTAAAATCGGTTTTTGCAGATTCGAGCATGTGCAAGGAGCTATGCATCATTGGGAATTTCAATGGATGAGATGAAAGTTGTGAGATGTTTAGGCTGGGGGCAATTAGGGATACAGTGGTCCGAAAAGAACTCGGTTTAGGCATTCATTTGGGTGATCTTTGAGTGTTCAGGGAAAAATAGAAACCCAAGGGAGTACATTCTGTACCACAACATTTATAACCGTTGGTCAATTCACATTTTAGAAATTGCATGCTTAGCAATTAAGTGATTTGAGCCTCTTTCACATTTGTTTTGATTAGGACTGTCCCCCCTGTGTGGTGCAGTTCCATACGATAATTGATAATTGTATCACACAGACCTACATTGGTTTAGGGGACATGGGAAAAACCAACATCAGCTCCGTGGGGAGTGATAGTTTTCATGTAAGTGTGGACAAAGGGTCATGAAATTTTAGGGGACAACAAAGAAATGAAATCCTTCATTTTGCGCTGCAGATGTAGACGTCTCCTTCATTTTCTTCCAGAGTGATTTGATTTTTTTTTCGGAAGTACATTTCCAGTCTAAGGCGAGATCGTACGGGTGGATTTAGAGAACAAAGCTGCATTTCCTACCTTTTCACTCATTTCTCCCGAAGTGGCAGTTCCTGGTGACTTACAGGGAGAAAAGTGATCGGGACTTCACGGTTCAACGTCAAGTTCTTTGGGTTTAGGGTCCATTTTTTTTTTTTTTTTTAAATTCAATTCTCTTTTTGGGGTTGCAGGTTTAGGACCAGTTAGGGTTGCAGGTTTGTAGAGATGATCACATAACTTTAGGGGTTTAGTTTGGGGGTTTTAGGGTTGCAAGGTATAGTACCCAATCACGAGCTAACACTAACAAAAGTCCTATCGTACTTGACATGTCCAAATTGACTAAATGGGGGTGAAATGGCAAAAATACCGTCAAATTGGACAATTTTTGGGGAGTACGCCAGGCTTACTTGGTCATATTCCTGATGTTCTGGATAGTTTCCCTTGTGGTGTGAAGTGGGAAAATTTAGCACTTGATTTTTTTTTTTTTTTTTTTTTTTTGGGGGGGGGGGGGAGGATTAGGGTTTTTTTTCCTCGCTTACATGGCCATCCTATCCAAATCAACTTCTTGGGATTGAGTTTTTGAGGGGACCTACCCCCCCATTTTCGACAGCTGCGAGTCCAACCGTGCGATTATTTCTTGATACAATATCGCGGTTTGGGAGATACGAGAGCGTTGACTCTTTGAAGGAGGCGTTGACTTTTTTTGTAAGGGTTTTTTTTAATATATACATACAACGCGAAGAGCGACAGATTTTGGGAGTGAAGGAGTGCGCATTTAGTGGGATCATAGATGTTCATCTCACGAGGACAGTAGATTTAGAGGAAAAAATGGCATTCAATACGTGGAAACATGAAACAAAACAAGCATTGGGTTCATGGCCAAGTCGGTGGATTATGCAACATGATTCAATATAGGGCATTGGAACAAAGTGTAAACTGCGCTAAAGAGATTGTCTACATAGACTCCGACGAAGAGGAAAGCTCGATGACGGCTTCTGGCTGCTCTGGCACGCCTTCGGGCATCGGGTCCGGCGCCACGTGTTCCGGTGCCGGGGCGGCTGCAACGTGCTCGGGAGCCGGGATTGCGTCGACGGACTGAACATGCTCACGCCACCTAGCTCCATACAATCTAACGAAATGGCGGGCTGCACCAACGCGATCGTGATACACTCCTCGCCTCGCCCAGTACGCATGGCCGGTCCTCTAATTTGATGAACGGGGGAATTTTGTTTGTAGCCCATGAAGTCCCAGACGTCCTTTGCGGGGTCACTCGGGATTCCAGGGCATGTATCTGTAGGTTCTGTAGTTTATGTGAGTTTGGGGATCTTTCATTGGAGGGTCCTATGGAATTCCAAGACCTGCACGGGAATTGTACTGTTTCTGAACATTTCGACGTTTGCCAACGAAGAAGGCTTGCAGTAGATTCGGGTGCCCGGGGGGGTTCAAGGCGTTACGGGAAGGCCGAAAAATTCAAGAAGAATTGTGGGTGTAGAAGCTACGAACCTAAAATCGGTTTTTGCAGATTCGAGCATGTGCAAGGAGCTATGCATCATTGGGAATTTCAATGGATGAGATGAAAGTTGTGAGATGTTTAGGCTGGGGGCAATTAGGGATACAGTGGTCCGAAAAGAACTCGGTTTAGGCATTCATTTGGGTGATCTTTGAGTGTTCAGGGAAAAATAGAAACCCAAGGGAGTACATTCTGTACCACAACATTTATAACCGTTGGTCAATTCACATTTTAGAAATTGCATGCTTAGCAATTAAGTGATTTGAGCCTCTTTCACATTTGTTTTGATTAGGACTGTCCCCCCTGTGTGGTGCAGTTCCATACGATAATTGATAATTGTATCACACAGACCTACATTGGTTTAGGGGACATGGGAAAAACCAACATCAGCTCCGTGGGGAGTGATAGTTTTCATGTAAGTGTGGACAAAGGGTCATGAAATTTTAGGGGACAACAAAGAAATGAAATCCTTCATTTTGCGCTGCAGATGTAGACGTCTCCTTCATTTTCTTCCAGAGTGATTTGATTTTTTTTTCGGAAGTACATTTCCAGTCTAAGGCGAGATCGTACGGGTGGATTTAGAGAACAAAGCTGCATTTCCTACCTTTTCACTCATTTCTCCCGAAGTGGCAGTTCCTGGTGACTTACAGGGAGAAAAGTGATCGGGACTTCACGGTTCAACGTCAAGTTCTTTGGGTTTAGGGTCCATTTTTTTTTTTTTTTAAAATTCAATTCTCTTTTTGGGGTTGCAGGTTTAGGACCAGTTAGGGTTGCAGGTTTGTAGAGATGATCACATAACTTTAGGGGTTTAGTTTGGGGGTTTTAGGGTTGCAAGGTATAGTACCCAATCACGAGCTAACACTAACAAAAGTCCTATCGTACTTGACATGTCCAAATTGACTAAATGGGGGTGAAATGGCAAAAATACCGTCAAATTGGACAATTTTTGGGGAGTACGCCAGGCTTACTTGGTCATATTCCTGATGTTCTGGATAGTTTCCCTTGTGGTGTGAAGTGGGAAAATTTAGCACTTGATTTTTTTTTTTTTTTTTTTTTTTTTGGGGGGGGGGGGGAGGATTAGGGTTTTTTTTCCTCGCTTACATGGCCATCCTATCCAAATCAACTTCTTGGGATTGAGTTTTTGAGGGGACCTACCCCCCCATTTTCGACAGCTGCGAGTCCAACCGTGCGATTATTTCTTGATACAATATCGCGGTTTGGGAGATACGAGAGCGTTGACTCTTTGAAGGAGGCGTTGACTTTTTTTGTAAGGGTTTTTTTTAATATATACATACAACGCGAAGAGCGACAGATTTTGGGAGTGAAGGAGTGCGCATTTAGTGGGATCATAGATGTTCATCTCACGAGGACAGTAGATTTAGAGGAAAAAATGGCATTCAATACGTGGAAACATGAAACAAAACAAGCATTGGGTTCATGGCCAAGTCGGTGGATTATGCAACATGATTCAATATAGGGCATTGGAACAAAGTGTAAACTGCGCTAAAGAGATTGTCTACATAGACTCCGACGAAGAGGAAAGCTCGATGACGGCTTCTGGCTGCTCTGGCACGCCTTCGGGCATCGGGTCCGGCGCCACGTGTTCCGGTGCCGGGGCGGCTGCAACGTGCTCGGGAGCCGGGATTGCGTCGACGGACTGAACATGCTCACGCCACCTAGCTCCATACAATCTAACGAAATGGCGGGCTGCACCAACGCGATCGTGATACACTCCTCGCCTCGCCCAGTACGCATGGCCGGTCCTCTAATTTGATGAACGGGGGAATTTTGTTTGTAGCCCATGAAGTCCCAGACGTCCTTTGCGGGGTCACTCGGGATTCCAGGGCATGTATCTGTAGGTTCTGTAGTTTATGTGAGTTTGGGGATCTTTCATTGGAGGGTCCTATGGAATTCCAAGACCTGCACGGGAATTGTACTGTTTCTGAACATTTCGACGTTTGCCAACGAAGAAGGCTTGCAGTAGATTCGGGTGCCCGGGGGGGTTCAAGGCGTTACGGGAAGGCCGAAAAATTCAAGAAGAATTGTGGGTGTAGAAGCTACGAACCTAAAATCGGTTTTTGCAGATTCGAGCATGTGCAAGGAGCTATGCATCATTGGGAATTTCAATGGATGAGATGAAAGTTGTGAGATGTTTAGGCTGGGGGCAATTAGGGATACAGTGGTCCGAAAAGAACTCGGTTTAGGCATTCATTTGGGTGATCTTTGAGTGTTCAGGGAAAAATAGAAACCCAAGGGAGTACATTCTGTACCACAACATTTATAACCGTTGGTCAATTCACATTTTAGAAATTGCATGCTTAGCAATTAAGTGATTTGAGCCTCTTTCACATTTGTTTTGATTAGGACTGTCCCCCCTGTGTGGTGCAGTTCCATACGATAATTGATAATTGTATCACACAGACCTACATTGGTTTAGGGGACATGGGAAAAACCAACATCAGCTCCGTGGGGAGTGATAGTTTTCATGTAAGTGTGGACAAAGGGTCATGAAATTTTAGGGGACAACAAAGAAATGAAATCCTTCATTTTGCGCTGCAGATGTAGACGTCTCCTTCATTTTCTTCCAGAGTGATTTGATTTTTTTTTCGGAAGTACATTTCCAGTCTAAGGCGAGATCGTACGGGTGGATTTAGAGAACAAAGCTGCATTTCCTACCTTTTCACTCATTTCTCCCGAAGTGGCAGTTCCTGGTGACTTACAGGGAGAAAAGTGATCGGGACTTCACGGTTCAACGTCAAGTTCTTTGGGTTTAGGGTCCATTTTTTTTTTTTTTTTTAAATTCAATTCTCTTTTTGGGGTTGCAGGTTTAGGACCAGTTAGGGTTGCAGGTTTGTAGAGATGATCACATAACTTTAGGGGTTTAGTTTGGGGGTTTTAGGGTTGCAAGGTATAGTACCCAATCACGAGCTAACACTAACAAAAGTCCTATCGTACTTGACATGTCCAAATTGACTAAATGGGGGTGAAATGGCAAAAATACCGTCAAATTGGACAATTTTTGGGGAGTACGCCAGGCTTACTTGGTCATATTCCTGATGTTCTGGATAGTTTCCCTTGTGGTGTGAAGTGGGAAAATTTAGCACTTGATTTTTTTTTTTTTTTTTTTTTTTTGGGGGGGGGGGGAGGATTAGGGTTTTTTTTCCTCGCTTACATGGCCATCCTATCCAAATCAACTTCTTGGGATTGAGTTTTTGAGGGGACCTACCCCCCCATTTTCGACAGCTGCGAGTCCAACCGTGCGATTATTTCTTGATACAATATCGCGGTTTGGGAGATACGAGAGCGTTGACTCTTTGAAGGAGGCGTTGACTTTTTTTGTAAGGGTTTTTTTTAATATATACATACAACGCGAAGAGCGACAGATTTTGGGAGTGAAGGAGTGCGCATTTAGTGGGATCATAGATGTTCATCTCACGAGGACAGTAGATTTAGAGGAAAAAATGGCATTCAATACGTGGAAACATGAAACAAAACAAGCATTGGGTTCATGGCCAAGTCGGTGGATTATGCAACATGATTCAATATAGGGCATTGGAACAAAGTGTAAACTGCGCTAAAGAGATTGTCTACATAGACTCCGACGAAGAGGAAAGCTCGATGACGGCTTCTGGCTGCTCTGGCACGCCTTCGGGCATCGGGTCCGGCGCCACGTGTTCCGGTGCCGGGGCGGCTGCAACGTGCTCGGGAGCCGGGATTGCGTCGACGGACTGAACATGCTCACGCCACCTAGCTCCATACAATCTAACGAAATGGCGGGCTGCACCAACGCGATCGTGATACACTCCTCGCCTCGCCCAGTACGCATGGCCGGTCCTCTAATTTGATGAACGGGGGAATTTTGTTTGTAGCCCATGAAGTCCCAGACGTCCTTTGCGGGGTCACTCGGGATTCCAGGGCATGTATCTGTAGGTTCTGTAGTTTATGTGAGTTTGGGGATCTTTCATTGGAGGGTCCTATGGAATTCCAAGACCTGCACGGGAATTGTACTGTTTCTGAACATTTCGACGTTTGCCAACGAAGAAGGCTTGCAGTAGATTCGGGTGCCCGGGGGGGTTCAAGGCGTTACGGGAAGGCCGAAAAATTCAAGAAGAATTGTGGGTGTAGAAGCTACGAACCTAAAATCGGTTTTTGCAGATTCGAGCATGTGCAAGGAGCTATGCATCATTGGGAATTTCAATGGATGAGATGAAAGTTGTGAGATGTTTAGGCTGGGGGCAATTAGGGATACAGTGGTCCGAAAAGAACTCGGTTTAGGCATTCATTTGGGTGATCTTTGAGTGTTCAGGGAAAAATAGAAACCCAAGGGAGTACATTCTGTACCACAACATTTATAACCGTTGGTCAATTCACATTTTAGAAATTGCATGCTTAGCAATTAAGTGATTTGAGCCTCTTTCACATTTGTTTTGATTAGGACTGTCCCCCCTGTGTGGTGCAGTTCCATACGATAATTGATAATTGTATCACACAGACCTACATTGGTTTAGGGGACATGGGAAAAACCAACATCAGCTCCGTGGGGAGTGATAGTTTTCATGTAAGTGTGGACAAAGGGTCATGAAATTTTAGGGGACAACAAAGAAATGAAATCCTTCATTTTGCGCTGCAGATGTAGACGTCTCCTTCATTTTCTTCCAGAGTGATTTGATTTTTTTTTCGGAAGTACATTTCCAGTCTAAGGCGAGATCGTACGGGTGGATTTAGAGAACAAAGCTGCATTTCCTACCTTTTCACTCATTTCTCCCGAAGTGGCAGTTCCTGGTGACTTACAGGGAGAAAAGTGATCGGGACTTCACGGTTCAACGTCAAGTTCTTTGGGTTTAGGGTCCATTTTTTTTTTTTTTTTAAAATTCAATTCTCTTTTTGGGGTTGCAGGTTTAGGACCAGTTAGGGTTGCAGGTTTGTAGAGATGATCACATAACTTTAGGGGTTTAGTTTGGGGGTTTTAGGGTTGCAAGGTATAGTACCCAATCACGAGCTAACACTAACAAAAGTCCTATCGTACTTGACATGTCCAAATTGACTAAATGGGGGTGAAATGGCAAAAATACCGTCAAATTGGACAATTTTTGGGGAGTACGCCAGGCTTACTTGGTCATATTCCTGATGTTCTGGATAGTTTCCCTTGTGGTGTGAAGTGGGAAAATTTAGCACTTGATTTTTTTTTTTTTTTTTTTTTTTTTGGGGGGGGGGGGGAGGATTAGGGTTTTTTTTCCTCGCTTACATGGCCATCCTATCCAAATCAACTTCTTGGGATTGAGTTTTTGAGGGGACCTACCCCCCCATTTTCGACAGCTGCGAGTCCAACCGTGCGATTATTTCTTGATACAATATCGCGGTTTGGGAGATACGAGAGCGTTGACTCTTTGAAGGAGGCGTTGACTTTTTTTGTAAGGGTTTTTTTTAATATATACATACAACGCGAAGAGCGACAGATTTTGGGAGTGAAGGAGTGCGCATTTAGTGGGATCATAGATGTTCATCTCACGAGGACAGTAGATTTAGAGGAAAAAATGGCATTCAATACGTGGAAACATGAAACAAAACAAGCATTGGGTTCATGGCCAAGTCGGTGGATTATGCAACATGATTCAATATAGGGCATTGGAACAAAGTGTAAACTGCGCTAAAGAGATTGTCTACATAGACTCCGACGAAGAGGAAAGCTCGATGACGGCTTCTGGCTGCTCTGGCACGCCTTCGGGCATCGGGTCCGGCGCCACGTGTTCCGGTGCCGGGGCGGCTGCAACGTGCTCGGGAGCCGGGATTGCGTCGACGGACTGAACATGCTCACGCCACCTAGCTCCATACAATCTAACGAAATGGCGGGCTGCACCAACGCGATCGTGATACACTCCTCGCCTCGCCCAGTACGCATGGCCGGTCCTCTAATTTGATGAACGGGGGAATTTTGTTTGTAGCCCATGAAGTCCCAGACGTCCTTTGCGGGGTCACTCGGGATTCCAGGGCATGTATCTGTAGGTTCTGTAGTTTATGTGAGTTTGGGGATCTTTCATTGGAGGGTCCTATGGAATTCCAAGACCTGCACGGGAATTGTACTGTTTCTGAACATTTCGACGTTTGCCAACGAAGAAGGCTTGCAGTAGATTCGGGTGCCCGGGGGGGTTCAAGGCGTTACGGGAAGGCCGAAAAATTCAAGAAGAATTGTGGGTGTAGAAGCTACGAACCTAAAATCGGTTTTTGCAGATTCGAGCATGTGCAAGGAGCTATGCATCATTGGGAATTTCAATGGATGAGATGAAAGTTGTGAGATGTTTAGGCTGGGGGCAATTAGGGATACAGTGGTCCGAAAAGAACTCGGTTTAGGCATTCATTTGGGTGATCTTTGAGTGTTCAGGGAAAAATAGAAACCCAAGGGAGTACATTCTGTACCACAACATTTATAACCGTTGGTCAATTCACATTTTAGAAATTGCATGCTTAGCAATTAAGTGATTTGAGCCTCTTTCACATTTGTTTTGATTAGGACTGTCCCCCCTGTGTGGTGCAGTTCCATACGATAATTGATAATTGTATCACACAGACCTACATTGGTTTAGGGGACATGGGAAAAACCAACATCAGCTCCGTGGGGAGTGATAGTTTTCATGTAAGTGTGGACAAAGGGTCATGAAATTTTAGGGGACAACAAAGAAATGAAATCCTTCATTTTGCGCTGCAGATGTAGACGTCTCCTTCATTTTCTTCCAGAGTGATTTGATTTTTTTTCGGAAGTACATTTCCAGTCTAAGGCGAGATCGTACGGGTGGATTTAGAGAACAAAGCTGCATTTCCTACCTTTTCACTCATTTCTCCCGAAGTGGCAGTTCCTGGTGACTTACAGGGAGAAAAGTGATCGGGACTTCACGGTTCAACGTCAAGTTCTTTGGGTTTAGGGTCCATTTTTTTTTTTTTTTTAAAATTCAATTCTCTTTTTGGGGTTGCAGGTTTAGGACCAGTTAGGGTTGCAGGTTTGTAGAGATGATCACATAACTTTAGGGGTTTAGTTTGGGGGTTTTAGGGTTGCAAGGTATAGTACCCAATCACGAGCTAACACTAACAAAAGTCCTATCGTACTTGACATGTCCAAATTGACTAAATGGGGGTGAAATGGCAAAAATACCGTCAAATTGGACAATTTTTGGGGAGTACGCCAGGCTTACTTGGTCATATTCCTGATGTTCTGGATAGTTTCCCTTGTGGTGTGAAGTGGGAAAATTTAGCACTTGATTTTTTTTTTTTTTTTTTTTTTTTTGGGGGGGGGGGGGAGGATTAGGGTTTTTTTTCCTCGCTTACATGGCCATCCTATCCAAATCAACTTCTTGGGATTGAGTTTTTGAGGGGACCTACCCCCCCATTTTCGACAGCTGCGAGTCCAACCGTGCGATTATTTCTTGATACAATATCGCGGTTTGGGAGATACGAGAGCGTTGACTCTTTGAAGGAGGCGTTGACTTTTTTTGTAAGGGTTTTTTTTAATATATACATACAACGCGAAGAGCGACAGATTTTGGGAGTGAAGGAGTGCGCATTTAGTGGGATCATAGATGTTCATCTCACGAGGACAGTAGATTTAGAGGAAAAAATGGCATTCAATACGTGGAAACATGAAACAAAACAAGCATTGGGTTCATGGCCAAGTCGGTGGATTATGCAACATGATTCAATATAGGGCATTGGAACAAAGTGTAAACTGCGCTAAAGAGATTGTCTACATAGACTCCGACGAAGAGGAAAGCTCGATGACGGCTTCTGGCTGCTCTGGCACGCCTTCGGGCATCGGGTCCGGCGCCACGTGTTCCGGTGCCGGGGCGGCTGCAACGTGCTCGGGAGCCGGGATTGCGTCGACGGACTGAACATGCTCACGCCACCTAGCTCCATACAATCTAACGAAATGGCGGGCTGCACCAACGCGATCGTGATACACTCCTCGCCTCGCCCAGTACGCATGGCCGGTCCTCTAATTTGATGAACGGGGGAATTTTGTTTGTAGCCCATGAAGTCCCAGACGTCCTTTGCGGGGTCACTCGGGATTCCAGGGCATGTATCTGTAGGTTCTGTAGTTTATGTGAGTTTGGGGATCTTTCATTGGAGGGTCCTATGGAATTCCAAGACCTGCACGGGAATTGTACTGTTTCTGAACATTTCGACGTTTGCCAACGAAGAAGGCTTGCAGTAGATTCGGGTGCCCGGGGGGGTTCAAGGCGTTACGGGAAGGCCGAAAAATTCAAGAAGAATTGTGGGTGTAGAAGCTACGAACCTAAAATCGGTTTTTGCAGATTCGAGCATGTGCAAGGAGCTATGCATCATTGGGAATTTCAATGGATGAGATGAAAGTTGTGAGATGTTTAGGCTGGGGGCAATTAGGGATACAGTGGTCCGAAAAGAACTCGGTTTAGGCATTCATTTGGGTGATCTTTGAGTGTTCAGGGAAAAATAGAAACCCAAGGGAGTACATTCTGTACCACAACATTTATAACCGTTGGTCAATTCACATTTTAGAAATTGCATGCTTAGCAATTAAGTGATTTGAGCCTCTTTCACATTTGTTTTGATTAGGACTGTCCCCCCTGTGTGGTGCAGTTCCATACGATAATTGATAATTGTATCACACAGACCTACATTGGTTTAGGGGACATGGGAAAAACCAACATCAGCTCCGTGGGGAGTGATAGTTTTCATGTAAGTGTGGACAAAGGGTCATGAAATTTTAGGGGACAACAAAGAAATGAAATCCTTCATTTTGCGCTGCAGATGTAGACGTCTCCTTCATTTTCTTCCAGAGTGATTTGATTTTTTTTTCGGAAGTACATTTCCAGTCTAAGGCGAGATCGTACGGGTGGATTTAGAGAACAAAGCTGCATTTCCTACCTTTTCACTCATTTCTCCCGAAGTGGCAGTTCCTGGTGACTTACAGGGAGAAAAGTGATCGGGACTTCACGGTTCAACGTCAAGTTCTTTGGGTTTAGGGTCCATTTTTTTTTTTTTTTTAAAATTCAATTCTCTTTTTGGGGTTGCAGGTTTAGGACCAGTTAGGGTTGCAGGTTTGTAGAGATGATCACATAACTTTAGGGGTTTAGTTTGGGGGTTTTAGGGTTGCAAGGTATAGTACCCAATCACGAGCTAACACTAACAAAAGTCCTATCGTACTTGACATGTCCAAATTGACTAAATGGGGGTGAAATGGCAAAAATACCGTCAAATTGGACAATTTTTGGGGAGTACGCCAGGCTTACTTGGTCATATTCCTGATGTTCTGGATAGTTTCCCTTGTGGTGTGAAGTGGGAAAATTTAGCACTTGATTTTTTTTTTTTTTTTTTTTTTTTTGGGGGGGGGGGGGAGGATTAGGGTTTTTTTTCCTCGCTTACATGGCCATCCTATCCAAATCAACTTCTTGGGATTGAGTTTTTGAGGGGACCTACCCCCCCATTTTCGACAGCTGCGAGTCCAACCGTGCGATTATTTCTTGATACAATATCGCGGTTTGGGAGATACGAGAGCGTTGACTCTTTGAAGGAGGCGTTGACTTTTTTTGTAAGGGTTTTTTTTAATATATACATACAACGCGAAGAGCGACAGATTTTGGGAGTGAAGGAGTGCACATTTAGTGGGATCATAGATGTTCATCTCACGAGGACAGTAGATTTAGAGGAAAAAATGGCATTCAATACGTGGAAACATGAAACAAAACAAGCATTGGGTTCATGGCCAAGTCGGTGGATTATGCAACATGATTCAATATAGGGCATTGGAACAAAGTGTAAACTGCGCTAAAGAGATTGTCTACATAGACTCCGACGAAGAGGAAAGCTCGATGACGGCTTCTGGCTGCTCTGGCACGCCTTCGGGCATCGGGTCCGGCGCCACGTGTTCCGGTGCCGGGGCGGCTGCAACGTGCTCGGGAGCCGGGATTGCGTCGACGGACTGAACATGCTCACGCCACCTAGCTCCATACAATCTAACGAAATGGCGGGCTGCACCAACGCGATCGTGATACACTCCTCGCCTCGCCCAGTACGCATGGCCGGTCCTCTAATTTGATGAACGGGGGAATTTTGTTTGTAGCCCATGAAGTCCCAGACGTCCTTTGCGGGGTCACTCGGGATTCCAGGGCATGTATCTGTAGGTTCTGTAGTTTATGTGAGTTTGGGGATCTTTCATTGGAGGGTCCTATGGAATTCCAAGACCTGCACGGGAATTGTACTGTTTCTGAACATTTCGACGTTTGCCAACGAAGAAGGCTTGCAGTAGATTCGGGTGCCCGGGGGGGTTCAAGGCGTTACGGGAAGGCCGAAAAATTCAAGAAGAATTGTGGGTGTAGAAGCTACGAACCTAAAATCGGTTTTTGCAGATTCGAGCATGTGCAAGGAGCTATGCATCATTGGGAATTTCAATGGATGAGATGAAAGTTGTGAGATGTTTAGGCTGGGGGCAATTAGGGATACAGTGGTCCGAAAAGAACTCGGTTTAGGCATTCATTTGGGTGATCTTTGAGTGTTCAGGGAAAAATAGAAACCCAAGGGAGTACATTCTGTACCACAACATTTATAACCGTTGGTCAATTCACATTTTAGAAATTGCATGCTTAGCAATTAAGTGATTTGAGCCTCTTTCACATTTGTTTTGATTAGGACTGTCCCCCCTGTGTGGTGCAGTTCCATACGATAATTGATAATTGTATCACACAGACCTACATTGGTTTAGGGGACATGGGAAAAACCAACATCAGCTCCGTGGGGAGTGATAGTTTTCATGTAAGTGTGGACAAAGGGTCATGAAATTTTAGGGGACAACAAAGAAATGAAATCCTTCATTTTGCGCTGCAGATGTAGACGTCTCCTTCATTTTCTTCCAGAGTGATTTGATTTTTTTTTCGGAAGTACATTTCCAGTCTAAGGCGAGATCGTACGGGTGGATTTAGAGAACAAAGCTGCATTTCCTACCTTTTCACTCATTTCTCCCGAAGTGGCAGTTCCTGGTGACTTACAGGGAGAAAAGTGATCGGGACTTCACGGTTCAACGTCAAGTTCTTTGGGTTTAGGGTCCATTTTTTTTTTTTTTTTTAAATTCAATTCTCTTTTTGGGGTTGCAGGTTTAGGACCAGTTAGGGTTGCAGGTTTGTAGAGATGATCACATAACTTTAGGGGTTTAGTTTGGGGGTTTTAGGGTTGCAAGGTATAGTACCCAATCACGAGCTAACACTAACAAAAGTCCTATCGTACTTGACATGTCCAAATTGACTAAATGGGGGTGAAATGGCAAAAATACCGTCAAATTGGACAATTTTTGGGGAGTACGCCAGGCTTACTTGGTCATATTCCTGATGTTCTGGATAGTTTCCCTTGTGGTGTGAAGTGGGAAAATTTAGCACTTGATTTTTTTTTTTTTTTTTTTTTTTTGGGGGGGGGGGGGAGGATTAGGGTTTTTTTTCCTCGCTTACATGGCCATCCTATCCAAATCAACTTCTTGGGATTGAGTTTTTGAGGGGACCTACCCCCCCATTTTCGACAGCTGCGAGTCCAACCGTGCGATTATTTCTTGATACAATATCGCGGTTTGGGAGATACGAGAGCGTTGACTCTTTGAAGGAGGCGTTGACTTTTTTTGTAAGGGTTTTTTTTAATATATACATACAACGCGAAGAGCGACAGATTTTGGGAGTGAAGGAGTGCGCATTTAGTGGGATCATAGATGTTCATCTCACGAGGACAGTAGATTTAGAGGAAAAAATGGCATTCAATACGTGGAAACATGAAACAAAACAAGCATTGGGTTCATGGCCAAGTCGGTGGATTATGCAACATGATTCAATATAGGGCATTGGAACAAAGTGTAAACTGCGCTAAAGAGATTGTCTACATAGACTCCGACGAAGAGGAAAGCTCGATGACGGCTTCTGGCTGCTCTGGCACGCCTTCGGGCATCGGGTCCGGCGCCACGTGTTCCGGTGCCGGGGCGGCTGCAACGTGCTCGGGAGCCGGGATTGCGTCGACGGACTGAACATGCTCACGCCACCTAGCTCCATACAATCTAACGAAATGGCGGGCTGCACCAACGCGATCGTGATACACTCCTCGCCTCGCCCAGTACGCATGGCCGGTCCTCTAATTTGATGAACGGGGGAATTTTGTTTGTAGCCCATGAAGTCCCAGACGTCCTTTGCGGGGTCACTCGGGATTCCAGGGCATGTATCTGTAGGTTCTGTAGTTTATGTGAGTTTGGGGATCTTTCATTGGAGGGTCCTATGGAATTCCAAGACCTGCACGGGAATTGTACTGTTTCTGAACATTTCGACGTTTGCCAACGAAGAAGGCTTGCAGTAGATTCGGGTGCCCGGGGGGGTTCAAGGCGTTACGGGAAGGCCGAAAAATTCAAGAAGAATTGTGGGTGTAGAAGCTACGAACCTAAAATCGGTTTTTGCAGATTCGAGCATGTGCAAGGAGCTATGCATCATTGGGAATTTCAATGGATGAGATGAAAGTTGTGAGATGTTTAGGCTGGGGGCAATTAGGGATACAGTGGTCCGAAAAGAACTCGGTTTAGGCATTCATTTGGGTGATCTTTGAGTGTTCAGGGAAAAATAGAAACCCAAGGGAGTACATTCTGTACCACAACATTTATAACCGTTGGTCAATTCACATTTTAGAAATTGCATGCTTAGCAATTAAGTGATTTGAGCCTCTTTCACATTTGTTTTGATTAGGACTGTCCCCCCTGTGTGGTGCAGTTCCATACGATAATTGATAATTGTATCACACAGACCTACATTGGTTTAGGGGACATGGGAAAAACCAACATCAGCTCCGTGGGGAGTGATAGTTTTCATGTAAGTGTGGACAAAGGGTCATGAAATTTTAGGGGACAACAAAGAAATGAAATCCTTCATTTTGCGCTGCAGATGTAGACGTCTCCTTCATTTTCTTCCAGAGTGATTTGATTTTTTTTTCGGAAGTACATTTCCAGTCTAAGGCGAGATCGTACGGGTGGATTTAGAGAACAAAGCTGCATTTCCTACCTTTTCACTCATTTCTCCCGAAGTGGCAGTTCCTGGTGACTTACAGGGAGAAAAGTGATCGGGACTTCACGGTTCAACGTCAAGTTCTTTGGGTTTAGGGTCCATTTTTTTTTTTTTTTTTAAATTCAATTCTCTTTTTGGGGTTGCAGGTTTAGGACCAGTTAGGGTTGCAGGTTTGTAGAGATGATCACATAACTTTAGGGGTTTAGTTTGGGGGTTTTAGGGTTGCAAGGTATAGTACCCAATCACGAGCTAACACTAACAAAAGTCCTATCGTACTTGACATGTCCAAATTGACTAAATGGGGGTGAAATGGCAAAAATACCGTCAAATTGGACAATTTTTGGGGAGTACGCCAGGCTTACTTGGTCATATTCCTGATGTTCTGGATAGTTTCCCTTGTGGTGTGAAGTGGGAAAATTTAGCACTTGATTTTTTTTTTTTTTTTTTTTTTTTTGGGGGGGGGGGGGAGGATTAGGGTTTTTTTTCCTCGCTTACATGGCCATCCTATCCAAATCAACTTCTTGGGATTGAGTTTTTGAGGGGACCTACCCCCCCATTTTCGACAGCTGCGAGTCCAACCGTGCGATTATTTCTTGATACAATATCGCGGTTTGGGAGATACGAGAGCGTTGACTCTTTGAAGGAGGCGTTGACTTTTTTTGTAAGGGTTTTTTTTAATATATACATACAACGCGAAGAGCGACAGATTTTGGGAGTGAAGGAGTGCGCATTTAGTGGGATCATAGATGTTCATCTCACGAGGACAGTAGATTTAGAGGAAAAAATGGCATTCAATACGTGGAAACATGAAACAAAACAAGCATTGGGTTCATGGCCAAGTCGGTGGATTATGCAACATGATTCAATATAGGGCATTGGAACAAAGTGTAAACTGCGCTAAAGAGATTGTCTACATAGACTCCGACGAAGAGGAAAGCTCGATGACGGCTTCTGGCTGCTCTGGCACGCCTTCGGGCATCGGGTCCGGCGCCACGTGTTCCGGTGCCGGGGCGGCTGCAACGTGCTCGGGAGCCGGGATTGCGTCGACGGACTGAACATGCTCACGCCACCTAGCTCCATACAATCTAACGAAATGGCGGGCTGCACCAACGCGATCGTGATACACTCCTCGCCTCGCCCAGTACGCATGGCCGGTCCTCTAATTTGATGAACGGGGGAATTTTGTTTGTAGCCCATGAAGTCCCAGACGTCCTTTGCGGGGTCACTCGGGATTCCAGGGCATGTATCTGTAGGTTCTGTAGTTTATGTGAGTTTGGGGATCTTTCATTGGAGGGTCCTATGGAATTCCAAGACCTGCACGGGAATTGTACTGTTTCTGAACATTTCGACGTTTGCCAACGAAGAAGGCTTGCAGTAGATTCGGGTGCCCGGGGGGGTTCAAGGCGTTACGGGAAGGCCGAAAAATTCAAGAAGAATTGTGGGTGTAGAAGCTACGAACCTAAAATCGGTTTTTGCAGATTCGAGCATGTGCAAGGAGCTATGCATCATTGGGAATTTCAATGGATGAGATGAAAGTTGTGAGATGTTTAGGCTGGGGGCAATTAGGGATACAGTGGTCCGAAAAGAACTCGGTTTAGGCATTCATTTGGGTGATCTTTGAGTGTTCAGGGAAAAATAGAAACCCAAGGGAGTACATTCTGTACCACAACATTTATAACCGTTGGTCAATTCACATTTTAGAAATTGCATGCTTAGCAATTAAGTGATTTGAGCCTCTTTCACATTTGTTTTGATTAGGACTGTCCCCCCTGTGTGGTGCAGTTCCATACGATAATTGATAATTGTATCACACAGACCTACATTGGTTTAGGGGACATGGGAAAAACCAACATCAGCTCCGTGGGGAGTGATAGTTTTCATGTAAGTGTGGACAAAGGGTCATGAAATTTTAGGGGACAACAAAGAAATGAAATCCTTCATTTTGCACTGCAGATGTAGACGTCTCCTTCATTTTCTTCCAGAGTGATTTGATTTTTTTTTCGGAAGTACATTTCCAGTCTAAGGCGAGATCGTACGGGTGGATTTAGAGAACAAAGCTGCATTTCCTACCTTTTCACTCATTTCTCCCGAAGTGGCAGTTCCTGGTGACTTACAGGGAGAAAAGTGATCGGGACTTCACGGTTCAACGTCAAGTTCTTTGGGTTTAGGGTCCATTTTTTTTTTTTTTTTAAAATTCAATTCTCTTTTTGGGGTTGCAGGTTTAGGACCAGTTAGGGTTGCAGGTTTGTAGAGATGATCACATAACTTTAGGGGTTTAGTTTGGGGGTTTTAGGGTTGCAAGGTATAGTACCCAATCACGAGCTAACACTAACAAAAGTCCTATCGTACTTGACATGTCCAAATTGACTAAATGGGGGTGAAATGGCAAAAATACCGTCAAATTGGACAATTTTTGGGGAGTACGCCAGGCTTACTTGGTCATATTCCTGATGTTCTGGATAGTTTCCCTTGTGGTGTGAAGTGGGAAAATTTAGCACTTGATTTTTTTTTTTTTTTTTTTTTTTTTGGGGGGGGGGGGGAGGATTAGGGTTTTTTTTCCTCGCTTACATGGCCATCCTATCCAAATCAACTTCTTGGGATTGAGTTTTTGAGGGGACCTACCCCCCCATTTTCGACAGCTGCGAGTCCAACCGTGCGATTATTTCTTGATACAATATCGCGGTTTGGGAGATACGAGAGCGTTGACTCTTTGAAGGAGGCGTTGACTTTTTTTGTAAGGGTTTTTTTTAATATATACATACAACGCGAAGAGCGACAGATTTTGGGAGTGAAGGAGTGCGCATTTAGTGGGATCATAGATGTTCATCTCACGAGGACAGTAGATTTAGAGGAAAAAATGGCATTCAATACGTGGAAACATGAAACAAAACAAGCATTGGGTTCATGGCCAAGTCGGTGGATTATGCAACATGATTCAATATAGGGCATTGGAACAAAGTGTAAACTGCGCTAAAGAGATTGTCTACATAGACTCCGACGAAGAGGAAAGCTCGATGACGGCTTCTGGCTGCTCTGGCACGCCTTCGGGCATCGGGTCCGGCGCCACGTGTTCCGGTGCCGGGGCGGCTGCAACGTGCTCGGGAGCCGGGATTGCGTCGACGGACTGAACATGCTCACGCCACCTAGCTCCATACAATCTAACGAAATGGCGGGCTGCACCAACGCGATCGTGATACACTCCTCGCCTCGCCCAGTACGCATGGCCGGTCCTCTAATTTGATGAACGGGGGAATTTTGTTTGTAGCCCATGAAGTCCCAGACGTCCTTTGCGGGGTCACTCGGGATTCCAGGGCATGTATCTGTAGGTTCTGTAGTTTATGTGAGTTTGGGGATCTTTCATTGGAGGGTCCTATGGAATTCCAAGACCTGCACGGGAATTGTACTGTTTCTGAACATTTCGACGTTTGCCAACGAAGAAGGCTTGCAGTAGATTCGGGTGCCCGGGGGGGTTCAAGGCGTTACGGGAAGGCCGAAAAATTCAAGAAGAATTGTGGGTGTAGAAGCTACGAACCTAAAATCGGTTTTTGCAGATTCGAGCATGTGCAAGGAGCTATGCATCATTGGGAATTTCAATGGATGAGATGAAAGTTGTGAGATGTTTAGGCTGGGGGCAATTAGGGATACAGTGGTCCGAAAAGAACTCGGTTTAGGCATTCATTTGGGTGATCTTTGAGTGTTCAGGGAAAAATAGAAACCCAAGGGAGTACATTCTGTACCACAACATTTATAACCGTTGGTCAATTCACATTTTAGAAATTGCATGCTTAGCAATTAAGTGATTTGAGCCTCTTTCACATTTGTTTTGATTAGGACTGTCCCCCCTGTGTGGTGCAGTTCCATACGATAATTGATAATTGTATCACACAGACCTACATTGGTTTAGGGGACATGGGAAAAACCAACATCAGCTCCGTGGGGAGTGATAGTTTTCATGTAAGTGTGGACAAAGGGTCATGAAATTTTAGGGGACAACAAAGAAATGAAATCCTTCATTTTGCGCTGCAGATGTAGACGTCTCCTTCATTTTCTTCCAGAGTGATTTGATTTTTTTTTCGGAAGTACATTTCCAGTCTAAGGCGAGATCGTACGGGTGGATTTAGAGAACAAAGCTGCATTTCCTACCTTTTCACTCATTTCTCCCGAAGTGGCAGTTCCTGGTGACTTACAGGGAGAAAAGTGATCGGGACTTCACGGTTCAACGTCAAGTTCTTTGGGTTTAGGGTCCATTTTTTTTTTTTTTTTAAAATTCAATTCTCTTTTTGGGGTTGCAGGTTTAGGACCAGTTAGGGTTGCAGGTTTGTAGAGATGATCACATAACTTTAGGGGTTTAGTTTGGGGGTTTTAGGGTTGCAAGGTATAGTACCCAATCACGAGCTAACACTAACAAAAGTCCTATCGTACTTGACATGTCCAAATTGACTAAATGGGGGTGAAATGGCAAAAATACCGTCAAATTGGACAATTTTTGGGGAGTACGCCAGGCTTACTTGGTCATATTCCTGATGTTCTGGATAGTTTCCCTTGTGGTGTGAAGTGGGAAAAT
This sequence comes from Ulota crispa, assembly GCA_963920765.1. Classification (NCBI taxonomy): domain Eukaryota; kingdom Viridiplantae; phylum Streptophyta; class Bryopsida; order Orthotrichales; family Orthotrichaceae; genus Ulota; species Ulota crispa. Next base: position 6,256,037 of record OY987252.1, read on the forward strand.
TTAGCACTTGATTTTTTTTTTTTTTTTTTTTTTTTGGGGGGGGGGGGGAGGATTAGGGTTTTTTTTCCTCGCTTACATGGCCATCCTATCCAAATCAACTTCTTGGGATTGAGTTTTTGAGGGGACCTACCCCCCCATTTTCGACAGCTGCGAGTCCAACCGTGCGATTATTTCTTGATACAATATCGCGGTTTGGGAGATACGAGAGCGTTGACTCTTTGAAGGAGGCGTTGACTTTTTTTGTAAGGGTTTTTTTTAATATATACATACAACGCGAAGAGCGACAGATTTTGGGAGTGAAGGAGTGCGCATTTAGTGGGATCATAGATGTTCATCTCACGAGGACAGTAGATTTAGAGGAAAAAATGGCATTCAATACGTGGAAACATGAAACAAAACAAGCATTGGGTTCATGGCCAAGTCGGTGGATTATGCAACATGATTCAATATAGGGCATTGGAACAAAGTGTAAACTGCGCTAAAGAGATTGTCTACATAGACTCCGACGAAGAGGAAAGCTCGATGACGGCTTCTGGCTGCTCTGGCACGCCTTCGGGCATCGGGTCCGGCGCCACGTGTTCCGGTGCCGGGGCGGCTGCAACGTGCTCGGGAGCCGGGATTGCGTCGACGGACTGAACATGCTCACGCCACCTAGCTCCATACAATCTAACGAAATGGCGGGCTGCACCAACGCGATCGTGATACACTCCTCGCCTCGCCCAGTACGCATGGCCGGTCCTCTAATTTGATGAACGGGGGAATTTTGTTTGTAGCCCATGAAGTCCCAGACGTCCTTTGCGGGGTCACTCGGGATTCCAGGGCATGTATCTGTAGGTTCTGTAGTTTATGTGAGTTTGGGGATCTTTCATTGGAGGGTCCTATGGAATTCCAAGACCTGCACGGGAATTGTACTGTTTCTGAACATTTCGACGTTTGCCAACGAAGAAGGCTTGCAGTAGATTCGGGTGCCCGGGGGGGTTCAAGGCGTTACGGGAAGGCCGAAAAATTCAAGAAGAATTGTGGGTGTAGAAGCTACGAACCTAAAATCGGTTTTTGCAGATTCGAGCATGTGCAAGGAGCTATGCATCATTGGGAATTTCAATGGATGAGATGAAAGTTGTGAGATGTTTAGGCTGGGGGCAATTAGGGATACAGTGGTCCGAAAAGAACTCGGTTTAGGCATTCATTTGGGTGATCTTTGAGTGTTCAGGGAAAAATAGAAACCCAAGGGAGTACATTCTGTACCACAACATTTATAACCGTTGGTCAATTCACATTTTAGAAATTGCATGCTTAGCAATTAAGTGATTTGAGCCTCTTTCACATTTGTTTTGATTAGGACTGTCCCCCCTGTGTGGTGCAGTTCCATACGATAATTGATAATTGTATCACACAGACCTACATTGGTTTAGGGGACATGGGAAAAACCAACATCAGCTCCGTGGGGAGTGATAGTTTTCATGTAAGTGTGGACAAAGGGTCATGAAATTTTAGGGGACAACAAAGAAATGAAATCCTTCATTTTGCGCTGCAGATGTAGACGTCTCCTTCATTTTCTTCCAGAGTGATTTGATTTTTTTTTCGGAAGTACATTTCCAGTCTAAGGCGAGATCGTACGGGTGGATTTAGAGAACAAAGCTGCATTTCCTACCTTTTCACTCATTTCTCCCGAAGTGGCAGTTCCTGGTGACTTACAGGGAGAAAAGTGATCGGGACTTCACGGTTCAACGTCAAGTTCTTTGGGTTTAGGGTCCATTTTTTTTTTTTTTTTTAAATTCAATTCTCTTTTTGGGGTTGCAGGTTTAGGACCAGTTAGGGTTGCAGGTTTGTAGAGATGATCACATAACTTTAGGGGTTTAGTTTGGGGGTTTTAGGGTTGCAAGGTATAGTACCCAATCACGAGCTAACACTAACAAAAGTCCTATCGTACTTGACATGTCCAAATTGACTAAATGGGGGTGAAATGGCAAAAATACCGTCAAATTGGACAATTTTTGGGGAGTACGCCAGGCTTACTTGGTCATATTCCTGATGTTCTGGATAGTTTCCCTTGTGGTGTGAAGTGGGAAAATTTAGCACTTGATTTTTTTTTTTTTTTTTTTTTTTTGGGGGGGGGGGGGAGGATTAGGGTTTTTTTTCCTCGCTTACATGGCCATCCTATCCAAATCAACTTCTTGGGATTGAGTTTTTGAGGGGACCTACCCCCCCATTTTCGACAGCTGCGAGTCCAACCGTGCGATTATTTCTTGATACAATATCGCGGTTTGGGAGATACGAGAGCGTTGACTCTTTGAAGGAGGCGTTGACTTTTTTTGTAAGGGTTTTTTTTAATATATACATACAACGCGAAGAGCGACAGATTTTGGGAGTGAAGGAGTGCGCATTTAGTGGGATCATAGATGTTCATCTCACGAGGACAGTAGATTTAGAGGAAAAAATGGCATTCAATACGTGGAAACATGAAACAAAACAAGCATTGGGTTCATGGCCAAGTCGGTGGATTATGCAACATGATTCAATATAGGGCATTGGAACAAAGTGTAAACTGCGCTAAAGAGATTGTCTACATAGACTCCGACGAAGAGGAAAGCTCGATGACGGCTTCTGGCTGCTCTGGCACGCCTTCGGGCATCGGGTCCGGCGCCACGTGTTCCGGTGCCGGGGCGGCTGCAACGTGCTCGGGAGCCGGGATTGCGTCGACGGACTGAACATGCTCACGCCACCTAGCTCCATACAATCTAACGAAATGGCGGGCTGCACCAACGCGATCGTGATACACTCCTCGCCTCGCCCAGTACGCATGGCCGGTCCTCTAATTTGATGAACGGGGGAATTTTGTTTGTAGCCCATGAAGTCCCAGACGTCCTTTGCGGGGTCACTCGGGATTCCAGGGCATGTATCTGTAGGTTCTGTAGTTTATGTGAGTTTGGGGATCTTTCATTGGAGGGTCCTATGGAATTCCAAGACCTGCACGGGAATTGTACTGTTTCTGAACATTTCGACGTTTGCCAACGAAGAAGGCTTGCAGTAGATTCGGGTGCCCGGGGGGGTTCAAGGCGTTACGGGAAGGCCGAAAAATTCAAGAAGAATTGTGGGTGTAGAAGCTACGAACCTAAAATCGGTTTTTGCAGATTCGAGCATGTGCAAGGAGCTATGCATCATTGGGAATTTCAATGGATGAGATGAAAGTTGTGAGATGTTTAGGCTGGGGGCAATTAGGGATACAGTGGTCCGAAAAGAACTCGGTTTAGGCATTCATTTGGGTGATCTTTGAGTGTTCAGGGAAAAATAGAAACCCAAGGGAGTACATTCTGTACCACAACATTTATAACCGTTGGTCAATTCACATTTTAGAAATTGCATGCTTAGCAATTAAGTGATTTGAGCCTCTTTCACATTTGTTTTGATTAGGACTGTCCCCCCTGTGTGGTGCAGTTCCATACGATAATTGATAATTGTATCACACAGACCTACATTGGTTTAGGGGACATGGGAAAAACCAACATCAGCTCCGTGGGGAGTGATAGTTTTCATGTAAGTGTGGACAAAGGGTCATGAAATTTTAGGGGACAACAAAGAAATGAAATCCTTCATTTTGCGCTGCAGATGTAGACGTCTCCTTCATTTTCTTCCAGAGTGATTTGATTTTTTTTTCGGAAGTACATTTCCAGTCTAAGGCGAGATCGTACGGGTGGATTTAGAGAACAAAGCTGCATTTCCTACCTTTTCACTCATTTCTCCCGAAGTGGCAGTTCCTGGTGACTTACAGGGAGAAAAGTGATCGGGACTTCACGGTTCAACGTCAAGTTCTTTGGGTTTAGGGTCCATTTTTTTTTTTTTTTTTAAATTCAATTCTCTTTTTGGGGTTGCAGGTTTAGGACCAGTTAGGGTTGCAGGTTTGTAGAGATGATCACATAACTTTAGGGGTTTAGTTTGGGGGTTTTAGGGTTGCAAGGTATAGTACCCAATCACGAGCTAACACTAACAAAAGTCCTATCGTACTTGACATGTCCAAATTGACTAAATGGGGGTGAAATGGCAAAAATACCGTCAAATTGGACAATTTTTGGGGAGTACGCCAGGCTTACTTGGTCATATTCCTGATGTTCTGGATAGTTTCCCTTGTGGTGTGAAGTGGGAAAATTTAGCACTTGATTTTTTTTTTTTTTTTTTTTTTTTGGGGGGGGGGGGGAGGATTAGGGTTTTTTTTCCTCGCTTACATGGCCATCCTATCCAAATCAACTTCTTGGGATTGAGTTTTTGAGGGGACCTACCCCCCCATTTTCGACAGCTGCGAGTCCAACCGTGCGATTATTTCTTGATACAATATCGCGGTTTGGGAGATACGAGAGCGTTGACTCTTTGAAGGAGGCGTTGACTTTTTTTGTAAGGGTTTTTTTTAATATATACATACAACGCGAAGAGCGACAGATTTTGGGAGTGAAGGAGTGCGCATTTAGTGGGATCATAGATGTTCATCTCACGAGGACAGTAGATTTAGAGGAAAAAATGGCATTCAATACGTGGAAACATGAAACAAAACAAGCATTGGGTTCATGGCCAAGTCGGTGGATTATGCAACATGATTCAATATAGGGCATTGGAACAAAGTGTAAACTGCGCTAAAGAGATTGTCTACATAGACTCCGACGAAGAGGAAAGCTCGATGACGGCTTCTGGCTGCTCTGGCACGCCTTCGGGCATCGGGTCCGGCGCCACGTGTTCCGGTGCCGGGGCGGCTGCAACGTGCTCGGGAGCCGGGATTGCGTCGACGGACTGAACATGCTCACGCCACCTAGCTCCATACAATCTAACGAAATGGCGGGCTGCACCAACGCGATCGTGATACACTCCTCGCCTCGCCCAGTACGCATGGCCGGTCCTCTAATTTGATGAACGGGGGAATTTTGTTTGTAGCCCATGAAGTCCCAGACGTCCTTTGCGGGGTCACTCGGGATTCCAGGGCATGTATCTGTAGGTTCTGTAGTTTATGTGAGTTTGGGGATCTTTCATTGGAGGGTCCTATGGAATTCCAAGACCTGCACGGGAATTGTACTGTTTCTGAACATTTCGACGTTTGCCAACGAAGAAGGCTTGCAGTAGATTCGGGTGCCCGGGGGGGTTCAAGGCGTTACGGGAAGGCCGAAAAATTCAAGAAGAATTGTGGGTGTAGAAGCTACGAACCTAAAATCGGTTTTTGCAGATTCGAGCATGTGCAAGGAGCTATGCATCATTGGGAATTTCAATGGATGAGATGAAAGTTGTGAGATGTTTAGGCTGGGGGCAATTAGGGATACAGTGGTCCGAAAAGAACTCGGTTTAGGCATTCATTTGGGTGATCTTTGAGTGTTCAGGGAAAAATAGAAACCCAAGGGAGTACATTCTGTACCACAACATTTATAACCGTTGGTCAATTCACATTTTAGAAATTGCATGCTTAGCAATTAAGTGATTTGAGCCTCTTTCACATTTGTTTTGATTAGGACTGTCCCCCCTGTGTGGTGCAGTTCCATACGATAATTGATAATTGTATCACACAGACCTACATTGGTTTAGGGGACATGGGAAAAACCAACATCAGCTCCGTGGGGAGTGATAGTTTTCATGTAAGTGTGGACAAAGGGTCATGAAATTTTAGGGGACAACAAAGAAATGAAATCCTTCATTTTGCGCTGCAGATGTAGACGTCTCCTTCATTTTCTTCCAGAGTGATTTGATTTTTTTTTCGGAAGTACATTTCCAGTCTAAGGCGAGATCGTACGGGTGGATTTAGAGAACAAAGCTGCATTTCCTACCTTTTCACTCATTTCTCCCGAAGTGGCAGTTCCTGGTGACTTACAGGGAGAAAAGTGATCGGGACTTCACGGTTCAACGTCAAGTTCTTTGGGTTTAGGGTCCATTTTTTTTTTTTTTTTTAAATTCAATTCTCTTTTTGGGGTTGCAGGTTTAGGACCAGTTAGGGTTGCAGGTTTGTAGAGATGATCACATAACTTTAGGGGTTTAGTTTGGGGGTTTTAGGGTTGCAAGGTATAGTACCCAATCACGAGCTAACACTAACAAAAGTCCTATCGTACTTGACATGTCCAAATTGACTAAATGGGGGTGAAATGGCAAAAATACCGTCAAATTGGACAATTTTTGGGGAGTACGCCAGGCTTACTTGGTCATATTCCTGATGTTCTGGATAGTTTCCCTTGTGGTGTGAAGTGGGAAAATTTAGCACTTGATTTTTTTTTTTTTTTTTTTTTTTTGGGGGGGGGGGGGAGGATTAGGGTTTTTTTTCCTCGCTTACATGGCCATCCTATCCAAATCAACTTCTTGGGATTGAGTTTTTGAGGGGACCTACCCCCCCATTTTCGACAGCTGCGAGTCCAACCGTGCGATTATTTCTTGATACAATATCGCGGTTTGGGAGATACGAGAGCGTTGACTCTTTGAAGGAGGCGTTGACTTTTTTTGTAAGGGTTTTTTTTAATATATACATACAACGCGAAGAGCGACAGATTTTGGGAGTGAAGGAGTGCGCATTTAGTGGGATCATAGATGTTCATCTCACGAGGACAGTAGATTTAGAGGAAAAAATGGCATTCAATACGTGGAAACATGAAACAAAACAAGCATTGGGTTCATGGCCAAGTCGGTGGATTATGCAACATGATTCAATATAGGGCATTGGAACAAAGTGTAAACTGCGCTAAAGAGATTGTCTACATAGACTCCGACGAAGAGGAAAGCTCGATGACGGCTTCTGGCTGCTCTGGCACGCCTTCGGGCATCGGGTCCGGCGCCACGTGTTCCGGTGCCGGGGCGGCTGCAACGTGCTCGGGAGCCGGGATTGCGTCGACGGACTGAACATGCTCACGCCACCTAGCTCCATACAATCTAACGAAATGGCGGGCTGCACCAACGCGATCGTGATACACTCCTCGCCTCGCCCAGTACGCATGGCCGGTCCTCTAATTTGATGAACGGGGGAATTTTGTTTGTAGCCCATGAAGTCCCAGACGTCCTTTGCGGGGTCACTCGGGATTCCAGGGCATGTATCTGTAGGTTCTGTAGTTTATGTGAGTTTGGGGATCTTTCATTGGAGGGTCCTATGGAATTCCAAGACCTGCACGGGAATTGTACTGTTTCTGAACATTTCGACGTTTGCCAACGAAGAAGGCTTGCAGTAGATTCGGGTGCCCGGGGGGGTTCAAGGCGTTACGGGAAGGCCGAAAAATTCAAGAAGAATTGTGGGTGTAGAAGCTACGAACCTAAAATCGGTTTTTGCAGATTCGAGCATGTGCAAGGAGCTATGCATCATTGGGAATTTCAATGGATGAGATGAAAGTTGTGAGATGTTTAGGCTGGGGGCAATTAGGGATACAGTGGTCCGAAAAGAACTCGGTTTAGGCATTCATTTGGGTGATCTTTGAGTGTTCAGGGAAAAATAGAAACCCAAGGGAGTACATTCTGTACCACAACATTTATAACCGTTGGTCAATTCACATTTTAGAAATTGCATGCTTAGCAATTAAGTGATTTGAGCCTCTTTCACATTTGTTTTGATTAGGACTGTCCCCCCTGTGTGGTGCAGTTCCATACGATAATTGATAATTGTATCACACAGACCTACATTGGTTTAGGGGACATGGGAAAAACCAACATCAGCTCCGTGGGGAGTGATAGTTTTCATGTAAGTGTGGACAAAGGGTCATGAAATTTTAGGGGACAACAAAGAAATGAAATCCTTCATTTTGCGCTGCAGATGTAGACGTCTCCTTCATTTTCTTCCAGAGTGATTTGATTTTTTTTTCGGAAGTACATTTCCAGTCTAAGGCGAGATCGTACGGGTGGATTTAGAGAACAAAGCTGCATTTCCTACCTTTTCACTCATTTCTCCCGAAGTGGCAGTTCCTGGTGACTTACAGGGAGAAAAGTGATCGGGACTTCACGGTTCAACGTCAAGTTCTTTGGGTTTAGGGTCCATTTTTTTTTTTTTTTTTAAATTCAATTCTCTTTTTGGGGTTGCAGGTTTAGGACCAGTTAGGGTTGCAGGTTTGTAGAGATGATCACATAACTTTAGGGGTTTAGTTTGGGGGTTTTAGGGTTGCAAGGTATAGTACCCAATCACGAGCTAACACTAACAAAAGTCCTATCGTACTTGACATGTCCAAATTGACTAAATGGGGGTGAAATGGCAAAAATACCGTCAAATTGGACAATTTTTGGGGAGTACGCCAGGCTTACTTGGTCATATTCCTGATGTTCTGGATAGTTTCCCTTGTGGTGTGAAGTGGGAAAATTTAGCACTTGATTTTTTTTTTTTTTTTTTTTTTTTTGGGGGGGGGGGGGAGGATTAGGGTTTTTTTTCCTCGCTTACATGGCCATCCTATCCAAATCAACTTCTTGGGATTGAGTTTTTGAGGGGACCTACCCCCCCATTTTCGACAGCTGCGAGTCCAACCGTGCGATTATTTCTTGATACAATATCGCGGTTTGGGAGATACGAGAGCGTTGACTCTTTGAAGGAGGCGTTGACTTTTTTTGTAAGGGTTTTTTTTAATATATACATACAACGCGAAGAGCGACAGATTTTGGGAGTGAAGGAGTGCGCATTTAGTGGGATCATAGATGTTCATCTCACGAGGACAGTAGATTTAGAGGAAAAAATGGCATTCAATACGTGGAAACATGAAACAAAACAAGCATTGGGTTCATGGCCAAGTCGGTGGATTATGCAACATGATTCAATATAGGGCATTGGAACAAAGTGTAAACTGCGCTAAAGAGATTGTCTACATAGACTCCGACGAAGAGGAAAGCTCGATGACGGCTTCTGGCTGCTCTGGCACGCCTTCGGGCATCGGGTCCGGCGCCACGTGTTCCGGTGCCGGGGCGGCTGCAACGTGCTCGGGAGCCGGGATTGCGTCGACGGACTGAACATGCTCACGCCACCTAGCTCCATACAATCTAACGAAATGGCGGGCTGCACCAACGCGATCGTGATACACTCCTCGCCTTGCCCAGTACGCATGGCCGGTCCTCTAATTTGATGAACGGGGGAATTTTGTTTGTAGCCCATGAAGTCCCAGACGTCCTTTGCGGGGTCACTCGGGATTCCAGGGCATGTATCTGTAGGTTCTGTAGTTTATGTGAGTTTGGGGATCTTTCATTGGAGGGTCCTATGGAATTCCAAGACCTGCACGGGAATTGTACTGTTTCTGAACATTTCGACGTTTGCCAACGAAGAAGGCTTGCAGTAGATTCGGGTGCCCGGGGGGGTTCAAGGCGTTACGGGAAGGCCGAAAAATTCAAGAAGAATTGTGGGTGTAGAAGCTACGAACCTAAAATCGGTTTTTGCAGATTCGAGCATGTGCAAGGAGCTATGCATCATTGGGAATTTCAATGGATGAGATGAAAGTTGTGAGATGTTTAGGCTGGGGGCAATTAGGGATACAGTGGTCCGAAAAGAACTCGGTTTAGGCATTCATTTGGGTGATCTTTGAGTGTTCAGGGAAAAATAGAAACCCAAGGGAGTACATTCTGTACCACAACATTTATAACCGTTGGTCAATTCACATTTTAGAAATTGCATGCTTAGCAATTAAGTGATTTGAGCCTCTTTCACATTTGTTTTGATTAGGACTGTCCCCCCTGTGTGGTGCAGTTCCATACGATAATTGATAATTGTATCACACAGACCTACATTGGTTTAGGGGACATGGGAAAAACCAACATCAGCTCCGTGGGGAGTGATAGTTTTCATGTAAGTGTGGACAAAGGGTCATGAAATTTTAGGGGACAACAAAGAAATGAAATCCTTCATTTTGCACTGCAGATGTAGACGTCTCCTTCATTTTCTTCCAGAGTGATTTGATTTTTTTTTCGGAAGTACATTTCCAGTCTAAGGCGAGATCGTACGGGTGGATTTAGAGAACAAAGCTGCATTTCCTACCTTTTCACTCATTTCTCCCGAAGTGGCAGTTCCTGGTGACTTACAGGGAGAAAAGTGATCGGGACTTCACGGTTCAACGTCAAGTTCTTTGGGTTTAGGGTCCATTTTTTTTTTTTTTTAAAATTCAATTCTCTTTTTGGGGTTGCAGGTTTAGGACCAGTTAGGGTTGCAGGTTTGTAGAGATGATCACATAACTTTAGGGGTTTAGTTTGGGGGTTTTAGGGTTGCAAGGTATAGTACCCAATCACGAGCTAACACTAACAAAAGTCCTATCGTACTTGACATGTCCAAATTGACTAAATGGGGGTGAAATGGCAAAAATACCGTCAAATTGGACAATTTTTGGGGAGTACGCCAGGCTTACTTGGTCATATTCCTGATGTTCTGGATAGTTTCCCTTGTGGTGTGAAGTGGGAAAATTTAGCACTTGATTTTTTTTTTTTTTTTTTTTTTTTGGGGGGGGGGGGGAGGATTAGGGTTTTTTTTCCTCGCTTACATGGCCATCCTATCCAAATCAACTTCTTGGGATTGAGTTTTTGAGGGGACCTACCCCCCCATTTTCGACAGCTGCGAGTCCAACCGTGCGATTATTTCTTGATACAATATCGCGGTTTGGGAGATACGAGAGCGTTGACTCTTTGAAGGAGGCGTTGACTTTTTTTGTAAGGGTTTTTTTTAATATATACATACAACGCGAAGAGCGACAGATTTTGGGAGTGAAGGAGTGCGCATTTAGTGGGATCATAGATGTTCATCTCACGAGGACAGTAGATTTAGAGGAAAAAATGGCATTCAATACGTGGAAACATGAAACAAAACAAGCATTGGGTTCATGGCCAAGTCGGTGGATTATGCAACATGATTCAATATAGGGCATTGGAACAAAGTGTAAACTGCGCTAAAGAGATTGTCTACATAGACTCCGACGAAGAGGAAAGCTCGATGACGGCTTCTGGCTGCTCTGGCACGCCTTCGGGCATCGGGTCCGGCGCCACGTGTTCCGGTGCCGGGGCGGCTGCAACGTGCTCGGGAGCCGGGATTGCGTCGACGGACTGAACATGCTCACGCCACCTAGCTCCATACAATCTAACGAAATGGCGGGCTGCACCAACGCGATCGTGATACACTCCTCGCCTCGCCCAGTACGCATGGCCGGTCCTCTAATTTGATGAACGGGGGAATTTTGTTTGTAGCCCATGAAGTCCCAGACGTCCTTTGCGGGGTCACTCGGGATTCCAGGGCATGTATCTGTAGGTTCTGTAGTTTATGTGAGTTTGGGGATCTTTCATTGGAGGGTCCTATGGAATTCCAAGACCTGCACGGGAATTGTACTGTTTCTGAACATTTCGACGTTTGCCAACGAAGAAGGCTTGCAGTAGATTCGGGTGCCCGGGGGGGTTCAAGGCGTTACGGGAAGGCCGAAAAATTCAAGAAGAATTGTGGGTGTAGAAGCTACGAACCTAAAATCGGTTTTTGCAGATTCGAGCATGTGCAAGGAGCTATGCATCATTGGGAATTTCAATGGATGAGATGAAAGTTGTGAGATGTTTAGGCTGGGGGCAATTAGGGATACAGTGGTCCGAAAAGAACTCGGTTTAGGCATTCATTTGGGTGATCTTTGAGTGTTCAGGGAAAAATAGAAACCCAAGGGAGTACATTCTGTACCACAACATTTATAACCGTTGGTCAATTCACATTTTAGAAATTGCATGCTTAGCAATTAAGTGATTTGAGCCTCTTTCACATTTGTTTTGATTAGGACTGTCCCCCCTGTGTGGTGCAGTTCCATACGATAATTGATAATTGTATCACACAGACCTACATTGGTTTAGGGGACATGGGAAAAACCAACATCAGCTCCGTGGGGAGTGATAGTTTTCATGTAAGTGTGGACAAAGGGTCATGAAATTTTAGGGGACAACAAAGAAATGAAATCCTTCATTTTGCACTGCAGATGTAGACGTCTCCTTCATTTTCTTCCAGAGTGATTTGATTTTTTTTTCGGAAGTACATTTCCAGTCTAAGGCGAGATCGTACGGGTGGATTTAGAGAACAAAGCTGCATTTCCTACCTTTTCACTCATTTCTCCCGAAGTGGCAGTTCCTGGTGACTTACAGGGAGAAAAGTGATCGGGACTTCACGGTTCAACGTCAAGTTCTTTGGGTTTAGGGTCCATTTTTTTTTTTTTTTTAAAATTCAATTCTCTTTTTGGGGTTGCAGGTTTAGGACCAGTTAGGGTTGCAGGTTTGTAGAGATGATCACATAACTTTAGGGGTTTAGTTTGGGGGTTTTAGGGTTGCAAGGTATAGTACCCAATCACGAGCTAACACTAACAAAAGTCCTATCGTACTTGACATGTCCAAATTGACTAAATGGGGGTGAAATGGCAAAAATACCGTCAAATTGGACAATTTTTGGGGAGTACGCCAGGCTTACTTGGTCATATTCCTGATGTTCTGGATAGTTTCCCTTGTGGTGTGAAGTGGGAAAATTTAGCACTTGATTTTTTTTTTTTTTTTTTTTTTTTGGGGGGGGGGGGGAGGATTAGGGTTTTTTTTCCTCGCTTACATGGCCATCCTATCCAAATCAACTTCTTGGGATTGAGTTTTTGAGGGGACCTACCCCCCCATTTTCGACAGCTGCGAGTCCAACCGTGCGATTATTTCTTGATACAATATCGCGGTTTGGGAGATACGAGAGCGTTGACTCTTTGAAGGAGGCGTTGACTTTTTTTGTAAGGGTTTTTTTTAATATATACATACAACGCGAAGAGCGACAGATTTTGGGAGTGAAGGAGTGCGCATTTAGTGGGATCATAGATGTTCATCTCACGAGGACAGTAGATTTAGAGGAAAAAATGGCATTCAATACGTGGAAACATGAAACAAAACAAGCATTGGGTTCATGGCCAAGTCGGTGGATTATGCAACATGATTCAATATAGGGCATTGGAACAAAGTGTAAACTGCGCTAAAGAGATTGTCTACATAGACTCCGACGAAGAGGAAAGCTCGATGACGGCTTCTGGCTGCTCTGGCACGCCTTCGGGCATCGGGTCCGGCGCCACGTGTTCCGGTGCCGGGGCGGCTGCAACGTGCTCGGGAGCCGGGATTGCGTCGACGGACTGAACATGCTCACGCCACCTAGCTCCATACAATCTAACGAAATGGCGGGCTGCACCAACGCGATCGTGATACACTCCTCGCCTCGCCCAGTACGCATGGCCGGTCCTCTAATTTGATGAACGGGGGAATTTTGTTTGTAGCCCATGAAGTCCCAGACGTCCTTTGCGGGGTCACTCGGGATTCCAGGGCATGTATCTGTAGGTTCTGTAGTTTATGTGAGTTTGGGGATCTTTCATTGGAGGGTCCTATGGAATTCCAAGACCTGCACGGGAATTGTACTGTTTCTGAACATTTCGACGTTTGCCAACGAAGAAGGCTTGCAGTAGATTCGGGTGCCCGGGGGGGTTCAAGGCGTTACGGGAAGGCCGAAAAATTCAAGAAGAATTGTGGGTGTAGAAGCTACGAACCTAAAATCGGTTTTTGCAGATTCGAGCATGTGCAAGGAGCTATGCATCATTGGGAATTTCAATGGATGAGATGAAAGTTGTGAGATGTTTAGGCTGGGGGCAATTAGGGATACAGTGGTCCGAAAAGAACTCGGTTTAGGCATTCATTTGGGTGATCTTTGAGTGTTCAGGGAAAAATAGAAACCCAAGGGAGTACATTCTGTACCACAACATTTATAACCGTTGGTCAATTCACATTTTAGAAATTGCATGCTTAGCAATTAAGTGATTTGAGCCTCTTTCACATTTGTTTTGATTAGGACTGTCCCCCCTGTGTGGTGCAGTTCCATACGATAATTGATAATTGTATCACACAGACCTACATTGGTTTAGGGGACATGGGAAAAACCAACATCAGCTCCGTGGGGAGTGATAGTTTTCATGTAAGTGTGGACAAAGGGTCATGAAATTTTAGGGGACAACAAAGAAATGAAATCCTTCATTTTGCACTGCAGATGTAGACGTCTCCTTCATTTTCTTCCAGAGTGATTTGATTTTTTTTTCGGAAGTACATTTCCAGTCTAAGGCGAGATCGTACGGGTGGATTTAGAGAACAAAGCTGCATTTCCTACCTTTTCACTCATTTCTCCCGAAGTGGCAGTTCCTGGTGACTTACAGGGAGAAAAGTGATCGGGACTTCACGGTTCAACGTCAAGTTCTTTGGGTTTAGGGTCCATTTTTTTTTTTTTTTTAAAATTCAATTCTCTTTTTGGGGTTGCAGGTTTAGGACCAGTTAGGGTTGCAGGTTTGTAGAGATGATCACATAACTTTAGGGGTTTAGTTTGGGGGTTTTAGGGTTGCAAGGTATAGTACCCAATCACGAGCTAACACTAACAAAAGTCCTATCGTACTTGACATGTCCAAATTGACTAAATGGGGGTGAAATGGCAAAAATACCGTCAAATTGGACAATTTTTGGGGAGTACGCCAGGCTTACTTGGTCATATTCCTGATGTTCTGGATAGTTTCCCTTGTGGTGTGAAGTGGGAAAATTTAGCACTTGATTTTTTTTTTTTTTTTTTTTTTTTTGGGGGGGGGGGGGAGGATTAGGGTTTTTTTTCCTCGCTTACATGGCCATCCTATCCAAATCAACTTCTTGGGATTGAGTTTTTGAGGGGACCTACCCCCCCATTTTCGACAGCTGCGAGTCCAACCGTGCGATTATTTCTTGATACAATATCGCGGTTTGGGAGATACGAGAGCGTTGACTCTTTGAAGGAGGCGTTGACTTTTTTTGTAAGGGTTTTTTTTAATATATACATACAACGCGAAGAGCGACAGATTTTGGGAGTGAAGGAGTGCGCATTTAGTGGGATCATAGATGTTCATCTCACGAGGACAGTAGATTTAGAGGAAAAAATGGCATTCAATACGTGGAAACATGAAACAAAACAAGCATTGGGTTCATGGCCAAGTCGGTGGATTATGCAACATGATTCAATATAGGGCATTGGAACAAAGTGTAAACTGCGCTAAAGAGATTGTCTACATAGACTCCGACGAAGAGGAAAGCTCGATGACGGCTTCTGGCTGCTCTGGCACGCCTTCGGGCATCGGGTCCGGCGCCACGTGTTCCGGTGCCGGGGCGGCTGCAACGTGCTCGGGAGCCGGGATTGCGTCGACGGACTGAACATGCTCACGCCACCTAGCTCCATACAATCTAACGAAATGGCGGGCTGCACCAACGCGATCGTGATACACTCCTCGCCTCGCCCAGTACGCATGGCCGGTCCTCTAATTTGATGAACGGGGGAATTTTGTTTGTAGCCCATGAAGTCCCAGACGTCCTTTGCGGGGTCACTCGGGATTCCAGGGCATGTATCTGTAGGTTCTGTAGTTTATGTGAGTTTGGGGATCTTTCATTGGAGGGTCCTATGGAATTCCAAGACCTGCACGGGAATTGTACTGTTTCTGAACATTTCGACGTTTGCCAACGAAGAAGGCTTGCAGTAGATTCGGGTGCCCGGGGGGGTTCAAGGCGTTACGGGAAGGCCGAAAAATTCAAGAAGAATTGTGGGTGTAGAAGCTACGAACCTAAAATCGGTTTTTGCAGATTCGAGCATGTGCAAGGAGCTATGCATCATTGGGAATTTCAATGGATGAGATGAAAGTTGTGAGATGTTTAGGCTGGGGGCAATTAGGGATACAGTGGTCCGAAAAGAACTCGGTTTAGGCATTCATTTGGGTGATCTTTGAGTGTTCAGGGAAAAATAGAAACCCAAGGGAGTACATTCTGTACCACAACATTTATAACCGTTGGTCAATTCACATTTTAGAAATTGCATGCTTAGCAATTAAGTGATTTGAGCCTCTTTCACATTTGTTTTGATTAGGACTGTCCCCCCTGTGTGGTGCAGTTCCATACGATAATTGATAATTGTATCACACAGACCTACATTGGTTTAGGGGACATGGGAAAAACCAACATCAGCTCCGTGGGGAGTGATAGTTTTCATGTAAGTGTGGACAAAGGGTCATGAAATTTTAGGGGACAACAAAGAAATGAAATCCTTCATTTTGCACTGCAGATGTAGACGTCTCCTTCATTTTCTTCCAGAGTGATTTGATTTTTTTTTCGGAAGTACATTTCCAGTCTAAGGCGAGATCGTACGGGTGGATTTAGAGAACAAAGCTGCATTTCCTACCTTTTCACTCATTTCTCCCGAAGTGGCAGTTCCTGGTGACTTACAGGGAGAAAAGTGATCGGGACTTCACGGTTCAACGTCAAGTTCTTTGGGTTTAGGGTCCATTTTTTTTTTTTTTTTAAAATTCAATTCTCTTTTTGGGGTTGCAGGTTTAGGACCAGTTAGGGTTGCAGGTTTGTAGAGATGATCACATAACTTTAGGGGTTTAGTTTGGGGGTTTTAGGGTTGCAAGGTATAGTACCCAATCACGAGCTAACACTAACAAAAGTCCTATCGTACTTGACATGTCCAAATTGACTAAATGGGGGTGAAATGGCAAAAATACCGTCAAATTGGACAATTTTTGGGGAGTACGCCAGGCTTACTTGGTCATATTCCTGATGTTCTGGATAGTTTCCCTTGTGGTGTGAAGTGGGAAAATTTAGCACTTGATTTTTTTTTTTTTTTTTTTTTTTTTGGGGGGGGGGGGGAGGATTAGGGTTTTTTTTCCTCGCTTACATGGCCATCCTATCCAAATCAACTTCTTGGGATTGAGTTTTTGAGGGGACCTACCCCCCCATTTTCGACAGCTGCGAGTCCAACCGTGCGATTATTTCTTGATACAATATCGCGGTTTGGGAGATACGAGAGCGTTGACTCTTTGAAGGAGGCGTTGACTTTTTTTGTAAGGGTTTTTTTTAATATATACATACAACGCGAAGAGCGACAGATTTTGGGAGTGAAGGAGTGCGCATTTAGTGGGATCATAGATGTTCATCTCACGAGGACAGTAGATTTAGAGGAAAAAATGGCATTCAATACGTGGAAACATGAAACAAAACAAGCATTGGGTTCATGGCCAAGTCGGTGGATTATGCAACATGATTCAATATAGGGCATTGGAACAAAGTGTAAACTGCGCTAAAGAGATTGTCTACATAGACTCCGACGAAGAGGAAAGCTCGATGACGGCTTCTGGCTGCTCTGGCACGCCTTCGGGCATCGGGTCCGGCGCCACGTGTTCCGGTGCCGGGGCGGCTGCAACGTGCTCGGGAGCCGGGATTGCGTCGACGGACTGAACATGCTCACGCCACCTAGCTCCATACAATCTAACGAAATGGCGGGCTGCACCAACGCGATCGTGATACACTCCTCGCCTCGCCCAGTACGCATGGCCGGTCCTCTAATTTGATGAACGGGGGAATTTTGTTTGTAGCCCATGAAGTCCCAGACGTCCTTTGCGGGGTCACTCGGGATTCCAGGGCATGTATCTGTAGGTTCTGTAGTTTATGTGAGTTTGGGGATCTTTCATTGGAGGGTCCTATGGAATTCCAAGACCTGCACGGGAATTGTACTGTTTCTGAACATTTCGACGTTTGCCAACGAAGAAGGCTTGCAGTAGATTCGGGTGCCCGGGGGGGTTCAAGGCGTTACGGGAAGGCCGAAAAATTCAAGAAGAATTGTGGGTGTAGAAGCTACGAACCTAAAATCGGTTTTTGCAGATTCGAGCATGTGCAAGGAGCTATGCATCATTGGGAATTTCAATGGATGAGATGAAAGTTGTGAGATGTTTAGGCTGGGGGCAATTAGGGATACAGTGGTCCGAAAAGAACTCGGTTTAGGCATTCATTTGGGTGATCTTTGAGTGTTCAGGGAAAAATAGAAACCCAAGGGAGTACATTCTGTACCACAACATTTATAACCGTTGGTCAATTCACATTTTAGAAATTGCATGCTTAGCAATTAAGTGATTTGAGCCTCTTTCACATTTGTTTTGATTAGGACTGTCCCCCCTGTGTGGTGCAGTTCCATACGATAATTGATAATTGTATCACACAGACCTACATTGGTTTAGGGGACATGGGAAAAACCAACATCAGCTCCGTGGGGAGTGATAGTTTTCATGTAAGTGTGGACAAAGGGTCATGAAATTTTAGGGGACAACAAAGAAATGAAATCCTTCATTTTGCGCTGCAGATGTAGACGTCTCCTTCATTTTCTTCCAGAGTGATTTGATTTTTTTTTCGGAAGTACATTTCCAGTCTAAGGCGAGATCGTACGGGTGGATTTAGAGAACAAAGCTGCATTTCCTACCTTTTCACTCATTTCTCCCGAAGTGGCAGTTCCTGGTGACTTACAGGGAGAAAAGTGATCGGGACTTCACGGTTCAACGTCAAGTTCTTTGGGTTTAGGGTCCATTTTTTTTTTTTTTTTTAAATTCAATTCTCTTTTTGGGGTTGCAGGTTTAGGACCAGTTAGGGTTGCAGGTTTGTAGAGATGATCACATAACTTTAGGGGTTTAGTTTGGGGGTTTTAGGGTTGCAAGGTATAGTACCCAATCACGAGCTAACACTAACAAAAGTCCTATCGTACTTGACATGTCCAAATTGACTAAATGGGGGTGAAATGGCAAAAATACCGTCAAATTGGACAATTTTTGGGGAGTACGCCAGGCTTACTTGGTCATATTCCTGATGTTCTGGATAGTTTCCCTTGTGGTGTGAAGTGGGAAAATTTAGCACTTGATTTTTTTTTTTTTTTTTTTTTTTTGGGGGGGGGGGGGAGGATTAGGGTTTTTTTTCCTCGCTTACATGGCCATCCTATCCAAATCAACTTCTTGGGATTGAGTTTTTGAGGGGACCTACCCCCCCATTTTCGACAGCTGCGAGTCCAACCGTGCGATTATTTCTTGATACAATATCGCGGTTTGGGAGATACGAGAGGTTGACTCTTTGAAGGAGGCGTTGACTTTTTTTGTAAGGGTTTTTTTTTAATATATACATACAACGCGAAGAGCGACAGATTTTGGGAGTGAAGGAGTGCGCATTTAGTGGGATCATAGATGTTCATCTCACGAGGACAGTAGATTTAGAGGAAAAAATGGCATTCAATACGTGGAAACATGAAACAAAACAAGCATTGGGTTCATGGCCAAGTCGGTGGATTATGCAACATGATTCAATATAGGGCATTGGAACAAAGTGTAAACTGCGCTAAAGAGATTGTCTACATAGACTCCGACGAAGAGGAAAGCTCGATGACGGCTTCTGGCTGCTCTGGCACGCCTTCGGGCATCGGGTCCGGCGCCACGTGTTCCGGTGCCGGGGCGGCTGCAACGTGCTCGGGAGCCGGGATTGCGTCGACGGACTGAACATGCTCACGCCACCTAGCTCCATACAATCTAACGAAATGGCGGGCTGCACCAACGCGATCGTGATACACTCCTCGCCTCGCCCAGTACGCATGGCCGGTCCTCTAATTTGATGAACGGGGGAATTTTGTTTGTAGCCCATGAAGTCCCAGACGTCCTTTGCGGGGTCACTCGGGATTCCAGGGCATGTATCTGTAGGTTCTGTAGTTTATGTGAGTTTGGGGATCTTTCATTGGAGGGTCCTATGGAATTCCAAGACCTGCACGGGAATTGTACTGTTTCTGAACATTTCGACGTTTGCCAACGAAGAAGGCTTGCAGTAGATTCGGGTGCCCGGGGGGGTTCAAGGCGTTACGGGAAGGCCGAAAAATTCAAGAAGAATTGTGGGTGTAGAAGCTACGAACCTAAAATCGGTTTTTGCAGATTCGAGCATGTGCAAGGAGCTATGCATCATTGGGAATTTCAATGGATGAGATGAAAGTTGTGAGATGTTTAGGCTGGGGGCAATTAGGGATACAGTGGTCCGAAAAGAACTCGGTTTAGGCATTCATTTGGGTGATCTTTGAGTGTTCAGGGAAAAATAGAAACCCAAGGGAGTACATTCTGTACCACAACATTTATAACCGTTGGTCAATTCACATTTTAGAAATTGCATGCTTAGCAATTAAGTGATTTGAGCCTCTTTCACATTTGTTTTGATTAGGACTGTCCCCCCTGTGTGGTGCAGTTCCATACGATAATTGATAATTGTATCACACAGACCTACATTGGTTTAGGGGACATGGGAAAAACCAACATCAGCTCCGTGGGGAGTGATAGTTTTCATGTAAGTGTGGACAAAGGGTCATGAAATTTTAGGGGACAACAAAGAAATGAAATCCTTCATTTTGCGCTGCAGATGTAGACGTCTCCTTCATTTTCTTCCAGAGTGATTTGATTTTTTTTTCGGAAGTACATTTCCAGTCTAAGGCGAGATCGTACGGGTGGATTTAGAGAACAAAGCTGCATTTCCTACCTTTTCACTCATTTCTCCCGAAGTGGCAGTTCCTGGTGACTTACAGGGAGAAAAGTGATCGGGACTTCACGGTTCAACGTCAAGTTCTTTGGGTTTAGGGTCCATTTTTTTTTTTTTTTTAAAATTCAATTCTCTTTTTGGGGTTGCAGGTTTAGGACCAGTTAGGGTTGCAGGTTTGTAGAGATGATCACATAACTTTAGGGGTTTAGTTTGGGGGTTTTAGGGTTGCAAGGTATAGTACCCAATCACGAGCTAACACTAACAAAAGTCCTATCGTACTTGACATGTCCAAATTGACTAAATGGGGGTGAAATGGCAAAAATACCGTCAAATTGGACAATTTTTGGGGAGTACGCCAGGCTTACTTGGTCATATTCCTGATGTTCTGGATAGTTTCCCTTGTGGTGTGAAGTGGGAAAATTTAGCACTTGATTTTTTTTTTTTTTTTTTTTTTTTGGGGGGGGGGGGGGAGGATTAGGGTTTTTTTTCCTCGCTTACATGGCCATCCTATCCAAATCAACTTCTTGGGATTGAGTTTTTGAGGGGACCTACCCCCCCCATTTTCGACAGCTGCGAGTCCAACCGTGCGATTATTTCTTGATACAATATCGCGGTTTGGGAGATACGAGAGCGTTGACTCTTTGAAGGAGGCGTTGACTTTTTTTGTAAGGGTTTTTTTTAATATATACATACAACGCGAAGAGCGACAGATTTTGGGAGTGAAGGAGTGCGCATTTAGTGGGATCATAGATGTTCATCTCACGAGGACAGTAGATTTAGAGGAAAAAATGGCATTCAATACGTGGAAACATGAAACAAAACAAGCATTGGGTTCATGGCCAAGTCGGTGGATTATGCAACATGATTCAATATAGGGCATTGGAACAAAGTGTAAACTGCGCTAAAGAGATTGTCTACATAGACTCCGACGAAGAGGAAAGCTCGATGACGGCTTCTGGCTGCTCTGGCACGCCTTCGGGCATCGGGTCCGGCGCCACGTGTTCCGGTGCCGGGGCGGCTGCAACGTGCTCGGGAGCCGGGATTGCGTCGACGGACTGAACATGCTCACGCCACCTAGCTCCATACAATCTAACGAAATGGCGGGCTGCACCAACGCGATCGTGATACACTCCTCGCCTCGCCCAGTACGCATGGCCGGTCCTCTAATTTGATGAACGGGGGAATTTTGTTTGTAGCCCATGAAGTCCCAGACGTCCTTTGCGGGGTCACTCGGGATTCCAGGGCATGTATCTGTAGGTTCTGTAGTTTATGTGAGTTTGGGGATCTTTCATTGGAGGGTCCTATGGAATTCCAAGACCTGCACGGGAATTGTACTGTTTCTGAACATTTCGACGTTTGCCAACGAAGAAGGCTTGCAGTAGATTCGGGTGCCCGGGGGGGTTCAAGGCGTTACGGGAAGGCCGAAAAATTCAAGAAGAATTGTGGGTGTAGAAGCTACGAACCTAAAATCGGTTTTTGCAGATTCGAGCATGTGCAAGGAGCTATGCATCATTGGGAATTTCAATGGATGAGATGAAAGTTGTGAGATGTTTAGGCTGGGGGCAATTAGGGATACAGTGGTCCGAAAAGAACTCGGTTTAGGCATTCATTTGGGTGATCTTTGAGTGTTCAGGGAAAAATAGAAACCCAAGGGAGTACATTCTGTACCACAACATTTATAACCGTTGGTCAATTCACATTTTAGAAATTGCATGCTTAGCAATTAAGTGATTTGAGCCTCTTTCACATTTGTTTTGATTAGGACTGTCCCCCCTGTGTGGTGCAGTTCCATACGATAATTGATAATTGTATCACACAGACCTACATTGGTTTAGGGGACATGGGAAAAACCAACATCAGCTCCGTGGGGAGTGATAGTTTTCATGTAAGTGTGGACAAAGGGTCATGAAATTTTAGGGGACAACAAAGAAATGAAATCCTTCATTTTGCGCTGCAGATGTAGACGTCTCCTTCATTTTCTTCCAGAGTGATTTGATTTTTTTTTCGGAAGTACATTTCCAGTCTAAGGCGAGATCGTACGGGTGGATTTAGAGAACAAAGCTGCATTTCCTACCTTTTCACTCATTTCTCCCGAAGTGGCAGTTCCTGGTGACTTACAGGGAGAAAAGTGATCGGGACTTCACGGTTCAACGTCAAGTTCTTTGGGTTTAGGGTCCATTTTTTTTTTTTTTTTAAAATTCAATTCTCTTTTTGGGGTTGCAGGTTTAGGACCAGTTAGGGTTGCAGGTTTGTAGAGATGATCACATAACTTTAGGGGTTTAGTTTGGGGGTTTTAGGGTTGCAAGGTATAGTACCCAATCACGAGCTAACACTAACAAAAGTCCTATCGTACTTGACATGTCCAAATTGACTAAATGGGGGTGAAATGGCAAAAATACCGTCAAATTGGACAATTTTTGGGGAGTACGCCAGGCTTACTTGGTCATATTCCTGATGTTCTGGATAGTTTCCCTTGTGGTGTGAAGTGGGAAAATTTAGCACTTGATTTTTTTTTTTTTTTTTTTTTTTTTTGGGGGGGGGGGGAGGATTAGGGTTTTTTTTCCTCGCTTACATGGCCATCCTATCCAAATCAACTTCTTGGGATTGAGTTTTTGAGGGGACCTACCCCCCCATTTTCGACAGCTGCGAGTCCAACCGTGCGATTATTTCTTGATACAATATCGCGGTTTGGGAGATACGAGAGCGTTGACTCTTTGAAGGAGGCGTTGACTTTTTTTGTAAGGGTTTTTTTTAATATATACATACAACGCGAAGAGCGACAGATTTTGGGAGTGAAGGAGTGCGCATTTAGTGGGATCATAGATGTTCATCTCACGAGGACAGTAGATTTAGAGGAAAAAATGGCATTCAATACGTGGAAACATGAAACAAAACAAGCATTGGGTTCATGGCCAAGTCGGTGGATTATGCAACATGATTCAATATAGGGCATTGGAACAAAGTGTAAACTGCGCTAAAGAGATTGTCTACATAGACTCCGACGAAGAGGAAAGCTCGATGACGGCTTCTGGCTGCTCTGGCACGCCTTCGGGCATCGGGTCCGGCGCCACGTGTTCCGGTGCCGGGGCGGCTGCAACGTGCTCGGGAGCCGGGATTGCGTCGACGGACTGAACATGCTCACGCCACCTAGCTCCATACAATCTAACGAAATGGCGGGCTGCACCAACGCGATCGTGATACACTCCTCGCCTCGCCCAGTACGCATGGCCGGTCCTCTAATTTGATGAACGGGGGAATTTTGTTTGTAGCCCATGAAGTCCCAGACGTCCTTTGCGGGGTCACTCGGGATTCCAGGGCATGTATCTGTAGGTTCTGTAGTTTATGTGAGTTTGGGGATCTTTCATTGGAGGGTCCTATGGAATTCCAAGACCTGCACGGGAATTGTACTGTTTCTGAACATTTCGACGTTTGCCAACGAAGAAGGCTTGCAGTAGATTCGGGTGCCCGGGGGGGTTCAAGGCGTTACGGGAAGGCCGAAAAATTCAAGAAGAATTGTGGGTGTAGAAGCTACGAACCTAAAATCGGTTTTTGCAGATTCGAGCATGTGCAAGGAGCTATGCATCATTGGGAATTTCAATGGATGAGATGAAAGTTGTGAGATGTTTAGGCTGGGGGCAATTAGGGATACAGTGGTCCGAAAAGAACTCGGTTTAGGCATTCATTTGGGTGATCTTTGAGTGTTCAGGGAAAAATAGAAACCCAAGGGAGTACATTCTGTACCACAACATTTATAACCGTTGGTCAATTCACATTTTAGAAATTGCATGCTTAGCAATTAAGTGATTTGAGCCTCTTTCACATTTGTTTTGATTAGGACTGTCCCCCCTGTGTGGTGCAGTTCCATACGATAATTGATAATTGTATCACACAGACCTACATTGGTTTAGGGGACATGGGAAAAACCAACATCAGCTCCGTGGGGAGTGATAGTTTTCATGTAAGTGTGGACAAAGGGTCATGAAATTTTAGGGGACAACAAAGAAATGAAATCCTTCATTTTGCGCTGCAGATGTAGACGTCTCCTTCATTTTCTTCCAGAGTGATTTGATTTTTTTTTCGGAAGTACATTTCCAGTCTAAGGCGAGATCGTACGGGTGGATTTAGAGAACAAAGCTGCATTTCCTACCTTTTCACTCATTTCTCCCGAAGTGGCAGTTCCTGGTGACTTACAGGGAGAAAAGTGATCGGGACTTCACGGTTCAACGTCAAGTTCTTTGGGTTTAGGGTCCATTTTTTTTTTTTTTTAAAATTCAATTCTCTTTTTGGGGTTGCAGGTTTAGGACCAGTTAGGGTTGCAGGTTTGTAGAGATGATCACATAACTTTAGGGGTTTAGTTTGGGGGTTTTAGGGTTGCAAGGTATAGTACCCAATCACGAGCTAACACTAACAAAAGTCCTATCGTACTTGACATGTCCAAATTGACTAAATGGGGGTGAAATGGCAAAAATACCGTCAAATTGGACAATTTTTGGGGAGTACGCCAGGCTTACTTGGTCATATTCCTGATGTTCTGGATAGTTTCCCTTGTGGTGTGAAGTGGGAAAATTTAGCACTTGATTTTTTTTTTTTTTTTTTTTTTTTGGGGGGGGGGGGGAGGATTAGGGTTTTTTTTCCTCGCTTACATGGCCATCCTATCCAAATCAACTTCTTGGGATTGAGTTTTTGAGGGGACCTACCCCCCCATTTTCGACAGCTGCGAGTCCAACCGTGCGATTATTTCTTGATACAATATCGCGGTTTGGGAGATACGAGAGCGTTGACTCTTTGAAGGAGGCGTTGACTTTTTTTGTAAGGGTTTTTTTTAATATATACATACAACGCGAAGAGCGACAGATTTTGGGAGTGAAGGAGTGCGCATTTAGTGGGATCATAGATGTTCATCTCACGAGGACAGTAGATTTAGAGGAAAAAATGGCATTCAATACGTGGAAACATGAAACAAAACAAGCATTGGGTTCATGGCCAAGTCGGTGGATTATGCAACATGATTCAATATAGGGCATTGGAACAAAGTGTAAACTGCGCTAAAGAGATTGTCTACATAGACTCCGACGAAGAGGAAAGCTCGATGACGGCTTCTGGCTGCTCTGGCACGCCTTCGGGCATCGGGTCCGGCGCCACGTGTTCCGGTGCCGGGGCGGCTGCAACGTGCTCGGGAGCCGGGATTGCGTCGACGGACTGAACATGCTCACGCCACCTAGCTCCATACAATCTAACGAAATGGCGGGCTGCACCAACGCGATCGTGATACACTCCTCGCCTCGCCCAGTACGCATGGCCGGTCCTCTAATTTGATGAACGGGGGAATTTTGTTTGTAGCCCATGAAGTCCCAGACGTCCTTTGCGGGGTCACTCGGGATTCCAGGGCATGTATCTGTAGGTTCTGTAGTTTATGTGAGTTTGGGGATCTTTCATTGGAGGGTCCTATGGAATTCCAAGACCTGCACGGGAATTGTACTGTTTCTGAACATTTCGACGTTTGCCAACGAAGAAGGCTTGCAGTAGATTCGGGTGCCCGGGGGGGTTCAAGGCGTTACGGGAAGGCCGAAAAATTCAAGAAGAATTGTGGGTGTAGAAGCTACGAACCTAAAATCGGTTTTTGCAGATTCGAGCATGTGCAAGGAGCTATGCATCATTGGGAATTTCAATGGATGAGATGAAAGTTGTGAGATGTTTAGGCTGGGGGCAATTAGGGATACAGTGGTCCGAAAAGAACTCGGTTTAGGCATTCATTTGGGTGATCTTTGAGTGTTCAGGGAAAAATAGAAACCCAAGGGAGTACATTCTGTACCACAACATTTATAACCGTTGGTCAATTCACATTTTAGAAATTGCATGCTTAGCAATTAAGTGATTTGAGCCTCTTTCACATTTGTTTTGATTAGGACTGTCCCCCCTGTGTGGTGCAGTTCCATACGATAATTGATAATTGTATCACACAGACCTACATTGGTTTAGGGGACATGGGAAAAACCAACATCAGCTCCGTGGGGAGTGATAGTTTTCATGTAAGTGTGGACAAAGGGTCATGAAATTTTAGGGGACAACAAAGAAATGAAATCCTTCATTTTGCGCTGCAGATGTAGACGTCTCCTTCATTTTCTTCCAGAGTGATTTGATTTTTTTTCGGAAGTACATTTCCAGTCTAAGGCGAGATCGTACGGGTGGATTTAGAGAACAAAGCTGCATTTCCTACCTTTTCACTCATTTCTCCCGAAGTGGCAGTTCCTGGTGACTTACAGGGAGAAAAGTGATCGGGACTTCACGGTTCAACGTCAAGTTCTTTGGGTTTAGGGTCCATTTTTTTTTTTTTTTAAAATTCAATTCTCTTTTTGGGGTTGCAGGTTTAGGACCAGTTAGGGTTGCAGGTTTGTAGAGATGATCACATAACTTTAGGGGTTTAGTTTGGGGGTTTTAGGGTTGCAAGGTATAGTACCCAATCACGAGCTAACACTAACAAAAGTCCTATCGTACTTGACATGTCCAAATTGACTAAATGGGGGTGAAATGGCAAAAATACCGTCAAATTGGACAATTTTTGGGGAGTACGCCAGGCTTACTTGGTCATATTCCTGATGTTCTGGATAGTTTCCCTTGTGGTGTGAAGTGGGAAAATTTAGCACTTGATTTTTTTTTTTTTTTTTTTTTTTTTGGGGGGGGGGGGGAGGATTAGGGTTTTTTTTCCTCGCTTACATGGCCATCCTATCCAAATCAACTTCTTGGGATTGAGTTTTTGAGGGGACCTACCCCCCCATTTTCGACAGCTGCGAGTCCAACCGTGCGATTATTTCTTGATACAATATCGCGGTTTGGGAGATACGAGAGCGTTGACTCTTTGAAGGAGGCGTTGACTTTTTTTGTAAGGGTTTTTTTTAATATATACATACAACGCGAAGAGCGACAGATTTTGGGAGTGAAGGAGTGCGCATTTAGTGGGATCATAGATGTTCATCTCACGAGGACAATAGATTTAGAGGAAAAAATGGCATTCAATACGTGGAAACATGAAACAAAACAAGCATTGGGTTCATGGCCAAGTCGGTGGATTATGCAACATGATTCAATATAGGGCATTGGAACAAAGTGTAAACTGCGCTAAAGAGATTGTCTACATAGACTCCGACGAAGAGGAAAGCTCGATGACGGCTTCTGGCTGCTCTGGCACGCCTTCGGGCATCGGGTCCGGCGCCACGTGTTCCGGTGCCGGGGCGGCTGCAACGTGCTCGGGAGCCGGGATTGCGTCGACGGACTGAACATGCTCACGCCACCTAGCTCCATACAATCTAACGAAATGGCGGGCTGCACCAACGCGATCGTGATACACTCCTCGCCTCGCCCAGTACGCATGGCCGGTCCTCTAATTTGATGAACGGGGGAATTTTGTTTGTAGCCCATGAAGTCCCAGACGTCCTTTGCGGGGTCACTCGGGATTCCAGGGCATGTATCTGTAGGTTCTGTAGTTTATGTGAGTTTGGGGATCTTTCATTGGAGGGTCCTATGGAATTCCAAGACCTGCACGGGAATTGTACTGTTTCTGAACATTTCGACGTTTGCCAACGAAGAAGGCTTGCAGTAGATTCGGGTGCCCGGGGGGGTTCAAGGCGTTACGGGAAGGCCGAAAAATTCAAGAAGAATTGTGGGTGTAGAAGCTACGAACCTAAAATCGGTTTTTGCAGATTCGAGCATGTGCAAGGAGCTATGCATCATTGGGAATTTCAATGGATGAGATGAAAGTTGTGAGATGTTTAGGCTGGGGGCAATTAGGGATACAGTGGTCCGAAAAGAACTCGGTTTAGGCATTCATTTGGGTGATCTTTGAGTGTTCAGGGAAAAATAGAAACCCAAGGGAGTACATTCTGTACCACAACATTTATAACCGTTGGTCAATTCACATTTTAGAAATTGCATGCTTAGCAATTAAGTGATTTGAGCCTCTTTCACATTTGTTTTGATTAGGACTGTCCCCCCTGTGTGGTGCAGTTCCATACGATAATTGATAATTGTATCACACAGACCTACATTGGTTTAGGGGACATGGGAAAAACCAACATCAGCTCCGTGGGGAGTGATAGTTTTCATGTAAGTGTGGACAAAGGGTCATGAAATTTTAGGGGACAACAAAGAAATGAAATCCTTCATTTTGCGCTGCAGATGTAGACGTCTCCTTCATTTTCTTCCAGAGTGATTTGATTTTTTTTTCGGAAGTACATTTCCAGTCTAAGGCGAGATCGTACGGGTGGATTTAGAGAACAAAGCTGCATTTCCTACCTTTTCACTCATTTCTCCCGAAGTGGCAGTTCCTGGTGACTTACAGGGAGAAAAGTGATCGGGACTTCACGGTTCAACGTCAAGTTCTTTGGGTTTAGGGTCCATTTTTTTTTTTTTTTTTAAATTCAATTCTCTTTTTGGGGTTGCAGGTTTAGGACCAGTTAGGGTTGCAGGTTTGTAGAGATGATCACATAACTTTAGGGGTTTAGTTTGGGGGTTTTAGGGTTGCAAGGTATAGTACCCAATCACGAGCTAACACTAACAAAAGTCCTATCGTACTTGACATGTCCAAATTGACTAAATGGGGGTGAAATGGCAAAAATACCGTCAAATTGGACAATTTTTGGGGAGTACGCCAGGCTTACTTGGTCATATTCCTGATGTTCTGGATAGTTTCCCTTGTGGTGTGAAGTGGGAAAATTTAGCACTTGATTTTTTTTTTTTTTTTTTTTTTTTTGGGGGGGGGGGGGAGGATTAGGGTTTTTTTTCCTCGCTTACATGGCCATCCTATCCAAATCAACTTCTTGGGATTGAGTTTTTGAGGGGACCTACCCCCCCATTTTCGACAGCTGCGAGTCCAACCGTGCGATTATTTCTTGATACAATATCGCGGTTTGGGAGATACGAGAGCGTTGACTCTTTGAAGGAGGCGTTGACTTTTTTTGTAAGGGTTTTTTTTAATATATACATACAACGCGAAGAGCGACAGATTTTGGGAGTGAAGGAGTGCGCATTTAGTGGGATCATAGATGTTCATCTCACGAGGACAGTAGATTTAGAGGAAAAAATGGCATTCAATACGTGGAAACA
Organism: Ulota crispa; assembly: GCA_963920765.1. Taxonomy (NCBI): domain Eukaryota; kingdom Viridiplantae; phylum Streptophyta; class Bryopsida; order Orthotrichales; family Orthotrichaceae; genus Ulota; species Ulota crispa. The sequence goes on from OY987252.1 coordinate 6,285,437, forward strand.
TGAAACAAAACAAGCATTGGGTTCATGGCCAAGTCGGTGGATTATGCAACATGATTCAATATAGGGCATTGGAACAAAGTGTAAACTGCGCTAAAGAGATTGTCTACATAGACTCCGACGAAGAGGAAAGCTCGATGACGGCTTCTGGCTGCTCTGGCACGCCTTCGGGCATCGGGTCCGGCGCCACGTGTTCCGGTGCCGGGGCGGCTGCAACGTGCTCGGGAGCCGGGATTGCGTCGACGGACTGAACATGCTCACGCCACCTAGCTCCATACAATCTAACGAAATGGCGGGCTGCACCAACGCGATCGTGATACACTCCTCGCCTCGCCCAGTACGCATGGCCGGTCCTCTAATTTGATGAACGGGGGAATTTTGTTTGTAGCCCATGAAGTCCCAGACGTCCTTTGCGGGGTCACTCGGGATTCCAGGGCATGTATCTGTAGGTTCTGTAGTTTATGTGAGTTTGGGGATCTTTCATTGGAGGGTCCTATGGAATTCCAAGACCTGCACGGGAATTGTACTGTTTCTGAACATTTCGACGTTTGCCAACGAAGAAGGCTTGCAGTAGATTCGGGTGCCCGGGGGGGTTCAAGGCGTTACGGGAAGGCCGAAAAATTCAAGAAGAATTGTGGGTGTAGAAGCTACGAACCTAAAATCGGTTTTTGCAGATTCGAGCATGTGCAAGGAGCTATGCATCATTGGGAATTTCAATGGATGAGATGAAAGTTGTGAGATGTTTAGGCTGGGGGCAATTAGGGATACAGTGGTCCGAAAAGAACTCGGTTTAGGCATTCATTTGGGTGATCTTTGAGTGTTCAGGGAAAAATAGAAACCCAAGGGAGTACATTCTGTACCACAACATTTATAACCGTTGGTCAATTCACATTTTAGAAATTGCATGCTTAGCAATTAAGTGATTTGAGCCTCTTTCACATTTGTTTTGATTAGGACTGTCCCCCCTGTGTGGTGCAGTTCCATACGATAATTGATAATTGTATCACACAGACCTACATTGGTTTAGGGGACATGGGAAAAACCAACATCAGCTCCGTGGGGAGTGATAGTTTTCATGTAAGTGTGGACAAAGGGTCATGAAATTTTAGGGGACAACAAAGAAATGAAATCCTTCATTTTGCGCTGCAGATGTAGACGTCTCCTTCATTTTCTTCCAGAGTGATTTGATTTTTTTTTCGGAAGTACATTTCCAGTCTAAGGCGAGATCGTACGGGTGGATTTAGAGAACAAAGCTGCATTTCCTACCTTTTCACTCATTTCTCCCGAAGTGGCAGTTCCTGGTGACTTACAGGGAGAAAAGTGATCGGGACTTCACGGTTCAACGTCAAGTTCTTTGGGTTTAGGGTCCATTTTTTTTTTTTTTTTAAAATTCAATTCTCTTTTTGGGGTTGCAGGTTTAGGACCAGTTAGGGTTGCAGGTTTGTAGAGATGATCACATAACTTTAGGGGTTTAGTTTGGGGGTTTTAGGGTTGCAAGGTATAGTACCCAATCACGAGCTAACACTAACAAAAGTCCTATCGTACTTGACATGTCCAAATTGACTAAATGGGGGTGAAATGGCAAAAATACCGTCAAATTGGACAATTTTTGGGGAGTACGCCAGGCTTACTTGGTCATATTCCTGATGTTCTGGATAGTTTCCCTTGTGGTGTGAAGTGGGAAAATTTAGCACTTGATTTTTTTTTTTTTTTTTTTTTTTTGGGGGGGGGGGGGAGGATTAGGGTTTTTTTTCCTCGCTTACATGGCCATCCTATCCAAATCAACTTCTTGGGATTGAGTTTTTGAGGGGACCTACCCCCCCATTTTCGACAGCTGCGAGTCCAACCGTGCGATTATTTCTTGATACAATATCGCGGTTTGGGAGATACGAGAGCGTTGACTCTTTGAAGGAGGCGTTGACTTTTTTTGTAAGGGTTTTTTTTAATATATACATACAACGCGAAGAGCGACAGATTTTGGGAGTGAAGGAGTGCGCATTTAGTGGGATCATAGATGTTCATCTCACGAGGACAGTAGATTTAGAGGAAAAAATGGCATTCAATACGTGGAAACATGAAACAAAACAAGCATTGGGTTCATGGCCAAGTCGGTGGATTATGCAACATGATTCAATATAGGGCATTGGAACAAAGTGTAAACTGCGCTAAAGAGATTGTCTACATAGACTCCGACGAAGAGGAAAGCTCGATGACGGCTTCTGGCTGCTCTGGCACGCCTTCGGGCATCGGGTCCGGCGCCACGTGTTCCGGTGCCGGGGCGGCTGCAACGTGCTCGGGAGCCGGGATTGCGTCGACGGACTGAACATGCTCACGCCACCTAGCTCCATACAATCTAACGAAATGGCGGGCTGCACCAACGCGATCGTGATACACTCCTCGCCTCGCCCAGTACGCATGGCCGGTCCTCTAATTTGATGAACGGGGGAATTTTGTTTGTAGCCCATGAAGTCCCAGACGTCCTTTGCGGGGTCACTCGGGATTCCAGGGCATGTATCTGTAGGTTCTGTAGTTTATGTGAGTTTGGGGATCTTTCATTGGAGGGTCCTATGGAATTCCAAGACCTGCACGGGAATTGTACTGTTTCTGAACATTTCGACGTTTGCCAACGAAGAAGGCTTGCAGTAGATTCGGGTGCCCGGGGGGGTTCAAGGCGTTACGGGAAGGCCGAAAAATTCAAGAAGAATTGTGGGTGTAGAAGCTACGAACCTAAAATCGGTTTTTGCAGATTCGAGCATGTGCAAGGAGCTATGCATCATTGGGAATTTCAATGGATGAGATGAAAGTTGTGAGATGTTTAGGCTGGGGGCAATTAGGGATACAGTGGTCCGAAAAGAACTCGGTTTAGGCATTCATTTGGGTGATCTTTGAGTGTTCAGGGAAAAATAGAAACCCAAGGGAGTACATTCTGTACCACAACATTTATAACCGTTGGTCAATTCACATTTTAGAAATTGCATGCTTAGCAATTAAGTGATTTGAGCCTCTTTCACATTTGTTTTGATTAGGACTGTCCCCCCTGTGTGGTGCAGTTCCATACGATAATTGATAATTGTATCACACAGACCTACATTGGTTTAGGGGACATGGGAAAAACCAACATCAGCTCCGTGGGGAGTGATAGTTTTCATGTAAGTGTGGACAAAGGGTCATGAAATTTTAGGGGACAACAAAGAAATGAAATCCTTCATTTTGCGCTGCAGATGTAGACGTCTCCTTCATTTTCTTCCAGAGTGATTTGATTTTTTTTTCGGAAGTACATTTCCAGTCTAAGGCGAGATCGTACGGGTGGATTTAGAGAACAAAGCTGCATTTCCTACCTTTTCACTCATTTCTCCCGAAGTGGCAGTTCCTGGTGACTTACAGGGAGAAAAGTGATCGGGACTTCACGGTTCAACGTCAAGTTCTTTGGGTTTAGGGTCCATTTTTTTTTTTTTTTTTAAATTCAATTCTCTTTTTGGGGTTGCAGGTTTAGGACCAGTTAGGGTTGCAGGTTTGTAGAGATGATCACATAACTTTAGGGGTTTAGTTTGGGGGTTTTAGGGTTGCAAGGTATAGTACCCAATCACGAGCTAACACTAACAAAAGTCCTATCGTACTTGACATGTCCAAATTGACTAAATGGGGGTGAAATGGCAAAAATACCGTCAAATTGGACAATTTTTGGGGAGTACGCCAGGCTTACTTGGTCATATTCCTGATGTTCTGGATAGTTTCCCTTGTGGTGTGAAGTGGGAAAATTTAGCACTTGATTTTTTTTTTTTTTTTTTTTTTTTGGGGGGGGGGGGGAGGATTAGGGTTTTTTTTCCTCGCTTACATGGCCATCCTATCCAAATCAACTTCTTGGGATTGAGTTTTTGAGGGGACCTACCCCCCCATTTTCGACAGCTGCGAGTCCAACCGTGCGATTATTTCTTGATACAATATCGCGGTTTGGGAGATACGAGAGCGTTGACTCTTTGAAGGAGGCGTTGACTTTTTTTGTAAGGGTTTTTTTTAATATATACATACAACGCGAAGAGCGACAGATTTTGGGAGTGAAGGAGTGCGCATTTAGTGGGATCATAGATGTTCATCTCACGAGGACAGTAGATTTAGAGGAAAAAATGGCATTCAATACGTGGAAACATGAAACAAAACAAGCATTGGGTTCATGGCCAAGTCGGTGGATTATGCAACATGATTCAATATAGGGCATTGGAACAAAGTGTAAACTGCGCTAAAGAGATTGTCTACATAGACTCCGACGAAGAGGAAAGCTCGATGACGGCTTCTGGCTGCTCTGGCACGCCTTCGGGCATCGGGTCCGGCGCCACGTGTTCCGGTGCCGGGGCGGCTGCAACGTGCTCGGGAGCCGGGATTGCGTCGACGGACTGAACATGCTCACGCCACCTAGCTCCATACAATCTAACGAAATGGCGGGCTGCACCAACGCGATCGTGATACACTCCTCGCCTCGCCCAGTACGCATGGCCGGTCCTCTAATTTGATGAACGGGGGAATTTTGTTTGTAGCCCATGAAGTCCCAGACGTCCTTTGCGGGGTCACTCGGGATTCCAGGGCATGTATCTGTAGGTTCTGTAGTTTATGTGAGTTTGGGGATCTTTCATTGGAGGGTCCTATGGAATTCCAAGACCTGCACGGGAATTGTACTGTTTCTGAACATTTCGACGTTTGCCAACGAAGAAGGCTTGCAGTAGATTCGGGTGCCCGGGGGGGTTCAAGGCGTTACGGGAAGGCCGAAAAATTCAAGAAGAATTGTGGGTGTAGAAGCTACGAACCTAAAATCGGTTTTTGCAGATTCGAGCATGTGCAAGGAGCTATGCATCATTGGGAATTTCAATGGATGAGATGAAAGTTGTGAGATGTTTAGGCTGGGGGCAATTAGGGATACAGTGGTCCGAAAAGAACTCGGTTTAGGCATTCATTTGGGTGATCTTTGAGTGTTCAGGGAAAAATAGAAACCCAAGGGAGTACATTCTGTACCACAACATTTATAACCGTTGGTCAATTCACATTTTAGAAATTGCATGCTTAGCAATTAAGTGATTTGAGCCTCTTTCACATTTGTTTTGATTAGGACTGTCCCCCCTGTGTGGTGCAGTTCCATACGATAATTGATAATTGTATCACACAGACCTACATTGGTTTAGGGGACATGGGAAAAACCAACATCAGCTCCGTGGGGAGTGATAGTTTTCATGTAAGTGTGGACAAAGGGTCATGAAATTTTAGGGGACAACAAAGAAATGAAATCCTTCATTTTGCGCTGCAGATGTAGACGTCTCCTTCATTTTCTTCCAGAGTGATTTGATTTTTTTTTCGGAAGTACATTTCCAGTCTAAGGCGAGATCGTACGGGTGGATTTAGAGAACAAAGCTGCATTTCCTACCTTTTCACTCATTTCTCCCGAAGTGGCAGTTCCTGGTGACTTACAGGGAGAAAAGTGATCGGGACTTCACGGTTCAACGTCAAGTTCTTTGGGTTTAGGGTCCATTTTTTTTTTTTTTTTTAAATTCAATTCTCTTTTTGGGGTTGCAGGTTTAGGACCAGTTAGGGTTGCAGGTTTGTAGAGATGATCACATAACTTTAGGGGTTTAGTTTGGGGGTTTTAGGGTTGCAAGGTATAGTACCCAATCACGAGCTAACACTAACAAAAGTCCTATCGTACTTGACATGTCCAAATTGACTAAATGGGGGTGAAATGGCAAAAATACCGTCAAATTGGACAATTTTTGGGGAGTACGCCAGGCTTACTTGGTCATATTCCTGATGTTCTGGATAGTTTCCCTTGTGGTGTGAAGTGGGAAAATTTAGCACTTGATTTTTTTTTTTTTTTTTTTTTTTTTGGGGGGGGGGGGGAGGATTAGGGTTTTTTTTCCTCGCTTACATGGCCATCCTATCCAAATCAACTTCTTGGGATTGAGTTTTTGAGGGGACCTACCCCCCCATTTTCGACAGCTGCGAGTCCAACCGTGCGATTATTTCTTGATACAATATCGCGGTTTGGGAGATACGAGAGCGTTGACTCTTTGAAGGAGGCGTTGACTTTTTTTGTAAGGGTTTTTTTTAATATATACATACAACGCGAAGAGCGACAGATTTTGGGAGTGAAGGAGTGCGCATTTAGTGGGATCATAGATGTTCATCTCACGAGGACAGTAGATTTAGAGGAAAAAATGGCATTCAATACGTGGAAACATGAAACAAAACAAGCATTGGGTTCATGGCCAAGTCGGTGGATTATGCAACATGATTCAATATAGGGCATTGGAACAAAGTGTAAACTGCGCTAAAGAGATTGTCTACATAGACTCCGACGAAGAGGAAAGCTCGATGACGGCTTCTGGCTGCTCTGGCACGCCTTCGGGCATCGGGTCCGGCGCCACGTGTTCCGGTGCCGGGGCGGCTGCAACGTGCTCGGGAGCCGGGATTGCGTCGACGGACTGAACATGCTCACGCCACCTAGCTCCATACAATCTAACGAAATGGCGGGCTGCACCAACGCGATCGTGATACACTCCTCGCCTCGCCCAGTACGCATGGCCGGTCCTCTAATTTGATGAACGGGGGAATTTTGTTTGTAGCCCATGAAGTCCCAGACGTCCTTTGCGGGGTCACTCGGGATTCCAGGGCATGTATCTGTAGGTTCTGTAGTTTATGTGAGTTTGGGGATCTTTCATTGGAGGGTCCTATGGAATTCCAAGACCTGCACGGGAATTGTACTGTTTCTGAACATTTCGACGTTTGCCAACGAAGAAGGCTTGCAGTAGATTCGGGTGCCCGGGGGGGTTCAAGGCGTTACGGGAAGGCCGAAAAATTCAAGAAGAATTGTGGGTGTAGAAGCTACGAACCTAAAATCGGTTTTTGCAGATTCGAGCATGTGCAAGGAGCTATGCATCATTGGGAATTTCAATGGATGAGATGAAAGTTGTGAGATGTTTAGGCTGGGGGCAATTAGGGATACAGTGGTCCGAAAAGAACTCGGTTTAGGCATTCATTTGGGTGATCTTTGAGTGTTCAGGGAAAAATAGAAACCCAAGGGAGTACATTCTGTACCACAACATTTATAACCGTTGGTCAATTCACATTTTAGAAATTGCATGCTTAGCAATTAAGTGATTTGAGCCTCTTTCACATTTGTTTTGATTAGGACTGTCCCCCCTGTGTGGTGCAGTTCCATACGATAATTGATAATTGTATCACACAGACCTACATTGGTTTAGGGGACATGGGAAAAACCAACATCAGCTCCGTGGGGAGTGATAGTTTTCATGTAAGTGTGGACAAAGGGTCATGAAATTTTAGGGGACAACAAAGAAATGAAATCCTTCATTTTGCACTGCAGATGTAGACGTCTCCTTCATTTTCTTCCAGAGTGATTTGATTTTTTTTTCGGAAGTACATTTCCAGTCTAAGGCGAGATCGTACGGGTGGATTTAGAGAACAAAGCTGCATTTCCTACCTTTTCACTCATTTCTCCCGAAGTGGCAGTTCCTGGTGACTTACAGGGAGAAAAGTGATCGGGACTTCACGGTTCAACGTCAAGTTCTTTGGGTTTAGGGTCCATTTTTTTTTTTTTTTTAAAATTCAATTCTCTTTTTGGGGTTGCAGGTTTAGGACCAGTTAGGGTTGCAGGTTTGTAGAGATGATCACATAACTTTAGGGGTTTAGTTTGGGGGTTTTAGGGTTGCAAGGTATAGTACCCAATCACGAGCTAACACTAACAAAAGTCCTATCGTACTTGACATGTCCAAATTGACTAAATGGGGGTGAAATGGCAAAAATACCGTCAAATTGGACAATTTTTGGGGAGTACGCCAGGCTTACTTGGTCATATTCCTGATGTTCTGGATAGTTTCCCTTGTGGTGTGAAGTGGGAAAATTTAGCACTTGATTTTTTTTTTTTTTTTTTTTTTTTTGGGGGGGGGGGGGAGGATTAGGGTTTTTTTTCCTCGCTTACATGGCCATCCTATCCAAATCAACTTCTTGGGATTGAGTTTTTGAGGGGACCTACCCCCCCATTTTCGACAGCTGCGAGTCCAACCGTGCGATTATTTCTTGATACAATATCGCGGTTTGGGAGATACGAGAGCGTTGACTCTTTGAAGGAGGCGTTGACTTTTTTTGTAAGGGTTTTTTTTAATATATACATACAACGCGAAGAGCGACAGATTTTGGGAGTGAAGGAGTGCGCATTTAGTGGGATCATAGATGTTCATCTCACGAGGACAGTAGATTTAGAGGAAAAAATGGCATTCAATACGTGGAAACATGAAACAAAACAAGCATTGGGTTCATGGCCAAGTCGGTGGATTATGCAACATGATTCAATATAGGGCATTGGAACAAAGTGTAAACTGCGCTAAAGAGATTGTCTACATAGACTCCGACGAAGAGGAAAGCTCGATGACGGCTTCTGGCTGCTCTGGCACGCCTTCGGGCATCGGGTCCGGCGCCACGTGTTCCGGTGCCGGGGCGGCTGCAACGTGCTCGGGAGCCGGGATTGCGTCGACGGACTGAACATGCTCACGCCACCTAGCTCCATACAATCTAACGAAATGGCGGGCTGCACCAACGCGATCGTGATACACTCCTCGCCTCGCCCAGTACGCATGGCCGGTCCTCTAATTTGATGAACGGGGGAATTTTGTTTGTAGCCCATGAAGTCCCAGACGTCCTTTGCGGGGTCACTCGGGATTCCAGGGCATGTATCTGTAGGTTCTGTAGTTTATGTGAGTTTGGGGATCTTTCATTGGAGGGTCCTATGGAATTCCAAGACCTGCACGGGAATTGTACTGTTTCTGAACATTTCGACGTTTGCCAACGAAGAAGGCTTGCAGTAGATTCGGGTGCCCGGGGGGGTTCAAGGCGTTACGGGAAGGCCGAAAAATTCAAGAAGAATTGTGGGTGTAGAAGCTACGAACCTAAAATCGGTTTTTGCAGATTCGAGCATGTGCAAGGAGCTATGCATCATTGGGAATTTCAATGGATGAGATGAAAGTTGTGAGATGTTTAGGCTGGGGGCAATTAGGGATACAGTGGTCCGAAAAGAACTCGGTTTAGGCATTCATTTGGGTGATCTTTGAGTGTTCAGGGAAAAATAGAAACCCAAGGGAGTACATTCTGTACCACAACATTTATAACCGTTGGTCAATTCACATTTTAGAAATTGCATGCTTAGCAATTAAGTGATTTGAGCCTCTTTCACATTTGTTTTGATTAGGACTGTCCCCCCTGTGTGGTGCAGTTCCATACGATAATTGATAATTGTATCACACAGACCTACATTGGTTTAGGGGACATGGGAAAAACCAACATCAGCTCCGTGGGGAGTGATAGTTTTCATGTAAGTGTGGACAAAGGGTCATGAAATTTTAGGGGACAACAAAGAAATGAAATCCTTCATTTTGCGCTGCAGATGTAGACGTCTCCTTCATTTTCTTCCAGAGTGATTTGATTTTTTTTTCGGAAGTACATTTCCAGTCTAAGGCGAGATCGTACGGGTGGATTTAGAGAACAAAGCTGCATTTCCTACCTTTTCACTCATTTCTCCCGAAGTGGCAGTTCCTGGTGACTTACAGGGAGAAAAGTGATCGGGACTTCACGGTTCAACGTCAAGTTCTTTGGGTTTAGGGTCCATTTTTTTTTTTTTTTTTAAATTCAATTCTCTTTTTGGGGTTGCAGGTTTAGGACCAGTTAGGGTTGCAGGTTTGTAGAGATGATCACATAACTTTAGGGGTTTAGTTTGGGGGTTTTAGGGTTGCAAGGTATAGTACCCAATCACGAGCTAACACTAACAAAAGTCCTATCGTACTTGACATGTCCAAATTGACTAAATGGGGGTGAAATGGCAAAAATACCGTCAAATTGGACAATTTTTGGGGAGTACGCCAGGCTTACTTGGTCATATTCCTGATGTTCTGGATAGTTTCCCTTGTGGTGTGAAGTGGGAAAATTTAGCACTTGATTTTTTTTTTTTTTTTTTTTTTTTGGGGGGGGGGGGGAGGATTAGGGTTTTTTTTCCTCGCTTACATGGCCATCCTATCCAAATCAACTTCTTGGGATTGAGTTTTTGAGGGGACCTACCCCCCCATTTTCGACAGCTGCGAGTCCAACCGTGCGATTATTTCTTGATACAATATCGCGGTTTGGGAGATACGAGAGCGTTGACTCTTTGAAGGAGGCGTTGACTTTTTTTGTAAGGGTTTTTTTTAATATATACATACAACGCGAAGAGCGACAGATTTTGGGAGTGAAGGAGTGCGCATTTAGTGGGATCATAGATGTTCATCTCACGAGGACAGTAGATTTAGAGGAAAAAATGGCATTCAATACGTGGAAACATGAAACAAAACAAGCATTGGGTTCATGGCCAAGTCGGTGGATTATGCAACATGATTCAATATAGGGCATTGGAACAAAGTGTAAACTGCGCTAAAGAGATTGTCTACATAGACTCCGACGAAGAGGAAAGCTCGATGACGGCTTCTGGCTGCTCTGGCACGCCTTCGGGCATCGGGTCCGGCGCCACGTGTTCCGGTGCCGGGGCGGCTGCAACGTGCTCGGGAGCCGGGATTGCGTCGACGGACTGAACATGCTCACGCCACCTAGCTCCATACAATCTAACGAAATGGCGGGCTGCACCAACGCGATCGTGATACACTCCTCGCCTCGCCCAGTACGCATGGCCGGTCCTCTAATTTGATGAACGGGGGAATTTTGTTTGTAGCCCATGAAGTCCCAGACGTCCTTTGCGGGGTCACTCGGGATTCCAGGGCATGTATCTGTAGGTTCTGTAGTTTATGTGAGTTTGGGGATCTTTCATTGGAGGGTCCTATGGAATTCCAAGACCTGCACGGGAATTGTACTGTTTCTGAACATTTCGACGTTTGCCAACGAAGAAGGCTTGCAGTAGATTCGGGTGCCCGGGGGGGTTCAAGGCGTTACGGGAAGGCCGAAAAATTCAAGAAGAATTGTGGGTGTAGAAGCTACGAACCTAAAATCGGTTTTTGCAGATTCGAGCATGTGCAAGGAGCTATGCATCATTGGGAATTTCAATGGATGAGATGAAAGTTGTGAGATGTTTAGGCTGGGGGCAATTAGGGATACAGTGGTCCGAAAAGAACTCGGTTTAGGCATTCATTTGGGTGATCTTTGAGTGTTCAGGGAAAAATAGAAACCCAAGGGAGTACATTCTGTACCACAACATTTATAACCGTTGGTCAATTCACATTTTAGAAATTGCATGCTTAGCAATTAAGTGATTTGAGCCTCTTTCACATTTGTTTTGATTAGGACTGTCCCCCCTGTGTGGTGCAGTTCCATACGATAATTGATAATTGTATCACACAGACCTACATTGGTTTAGGGGACATGGGAAAAACCAACATCAGCTCCGTGGGGAGTGATAGTTTTCATGTAAGTGTGGACAAAGGGTCATGAAATTTTAGGGGACAACAAAGAAATGAAATCCTTCATTTTGCGCTGCAGATGTAGACGTCTCCTTCATTTTCTTCCAGAGTGATTTGATTTTTTTT
>CAWUCP010000002.1:0-18627 GCA_963920765.1 Ulota crispa
GTAGGACCTTATAGTTACTCCTTGGGCACATCATGTATGAAAATTTCAAAGAAAAAAAATAAAAAATCCATTTGAAGTGAGCTTCCCAAAATCACTATGTTGCCAAAAAAACATAGTTTGGTCCTTTCGGGGTTAAGTATATCAAAAATCTTATATTTAATGTTTCAAATTCAAGCACCTCCCATTTTTTGAATATGGCCTTAGAATGATAGAGGTGAAACAATTTTTTGATCCAAATCAAAAAATCAGCATTAACCCCTAAAAGACCAAGCCCATTTTTCTGTGAAATTCACTGAAAGTTGCCACTTTTGGAGGAATGAGTACAAAGGTAGGAAAGAAAGTTTTTTTGAAACTTCAACTGTAAGATCTTGCCTTAGACTATGGGAGGTACTTGTGGGAAAAAAATCAACTCATTCTAGATGTAGAGGAGTGACATATTCACATTTGAAGTGCAAAAAAAATCTTTTTCCTTGCTGCCCAAAAATTTCACAAGCCTTTGATTGCTCCAGTATCAAAAAATTGCTCTACGCAAAGTTGAGGTTTATTTTTCCCATGTAGAAGACCAAGTTAGGTAAGTGTGGGAAAATTTTCAAATGAATTGGAGGTGTGAATCATACTTTGTAAAATTTTGTAATGTTGAAAGGCCATGAAGTTTGCATGTACACTAGGCAAGATTGGAGGATTTATGTAAAATTGAGAAATTTGAATTACTTTGATCCAAATGGTGAAAACCAACAAGTCTTGGTTTACTACAACTGGGAAAAAAAAAAGTAAAAATCAAATACACAAATAGGTCAAAAAAAAGTAAAGCTCCAAATTTTACAAGGAGAAAAAGGAATGGAGGTTTGGGAGTCCCATACCTAACCGCACACTAGAACTTCTCACTCATCAATCAAAATTGAATGATCCAAGGCTTTCCACATATATACAAATTTAAAGACCCAATTTCATATTTTTATTGTTTTTAAATGCAAAATTTAAAGAAGTTTTTTGAGCCGCTCGAAATGCTTGCCATCCCCAGTGTTTAGAGATCAATGCATAACTTCTTCAATTAATGTGAGAATGAAGAAACAAAATAGACAATCATGTACAAATTTGAGTTCCCCGCCACCCTCAAAAGTTTCAAAAAGTTATAAAAATTGGTTTACTAATAGGTACATGCCCGAGGTCCATTTGTCCTCCGAGGGGACACTTGGTCCTTTAGGGGTTAAGATAGTATGCTCTAAATGCAACCCTTTCATGTGTAGCGTGCCATAGGTAGCTCAAGAATGGATATGAAGAGGTCCTTGAATGGACCTCTTCAAATCATAAGAAATAGGTGTATTTTACTGCAACTACTTTATGTGATTTTCTGAAACTTTTATTGCAAGTGGGGAATTCAAAAATCTACATGGGCATCTAATTTTTTCTTCATTCTGACATTTATTGAAGAAGTTATGCATGAATAACTTAATAACAAGGAAGAAGTGGGCAGCCCAAAAAAAAAGTTTGTGTTTTTTTTAAATAAAAATTTGAGATTGGTTCTTTAGATTTTTTGTATGTGGGAGGCTTTGGATCATTCAATTTATTGATGAGATGAAAGTTATGAGAAGTTTTAGTTTGCGAATAGGTAATGGACTTCCAAACCTCCATTCCTTTTGCCCTTTGCAAAATTTGGTGCTTTACTTTTTTGAGCTCTTTAAGTATTTGTTTTTTGACTCTTTTTTCCCCCTAAGCTGTAGTAGGCTAAGATTCCTTGGTTTCACCATTTGGATCAAAGTAATTCAAATTTCTCAATTTTACATAAATCCTCCAATTTTGCCTATTGTATATGCAAATTTCATGACCTTAAGGCATTGCAAGATTTTACAAAGTATGATTCACAACTCCAATTCATTTGAAAATTCTCCCGCACATACCTAATTTGGTCTTCTACATGGAAAAAATAAACCTCAACTTTGCATGGAGAATTTTTTTTGATATAGGAGCAGTCAAAGGCTTTTGAAATTTTTGGGAAGCAAGGAGAAAAACTTATTTTTTCACTTTAGATGTCAATATCTCGCTCCTTTACATCTAGAATATTGAGCTGATTTTTTCCCACAAGTACCTCCCATAGTCTAGGGCAAGATCTTATAGTTGGATTTTTGAAAAAAAAAACTTTTTTTCCTACCATTCTACATATTCCCCCAAATGTGGCAGTTTGCAGTGACTTTCACAAAAAAAAGGGCTTAGACTTTTAGGGGTTAAAATGACAATTTTCAAACATACTACCTTAAATTCTCACATTTCATGCTCAAACCACACCTTGTGATATGGCGTTAGCAATTTTGGGTGTGGCTTTAGCACGCTTGCATTTGATGGACATTCTTCTCAAAGCTAATACGTGACAACTTCTTGGTGGAGCCCCTTCTTCATCCAACCTACATTGAATGAGTAAGGTAGGAGGCTCAAATTTGGAGCACCTCCTAAAATGTACTCTTTCTGTACATCTTGTTTTTCATAGCCCTTCAACAATGTACAGCAGATGTACATTTGAGGAGGTGCTCCATTTTAGAGCCCTATGACCTTTCTACTTCAAATATTCATAACTAATTCCACAAAATTCCAAAAAATATAAAACAACTTGGATTAGATGCAAATTCTTCTTGTCTTTTAAGGAAAGTTTACTGAAAATCATTTCAAGAAGTTTCACCTACCCAAAATTCAGTGAGCCTCCTACCTTATGCAAATAAAGTTGAAAGGAGGTTGGGTGTGGAAAGGAGAGTCAGAGGGGCAGCTAAAAATATGCTAGGCATGTTAGCGGGCAGGCTCGCCAAGTGGCAGGCATGCAAGCTTAGGGAAAAATAGATGCGCCCTAAAGATACGGTCAAGCCCGTAGGACCCTGCCCTTGTCGGCTCATGGCCCGCAAATAGCCGCTTTCACAATCTCCGGTACCCGGCCCTGACCCGGTCTCGAGCGCCCGGCTTTGCTGCCCTCCGCAGCCGTGACCGAGGGCCCAATATGTCGTCAAATAGTGTCTGACTGCGGGCCAGTTTCAAGGGAAGGGCATTTCTCAGCTTACCAGCCTCCAAAGCAAACGAGTTCTGACATTTTGTAAATACAAGTTTTTAATTGTTTATGTCTTTTTTAAGTGTTTGTATGAACAAGTTTATATTAGAAACATCAAAAACTTGCATTAAGGTCAAAGAATCACATACTTTGTAGTGTTTTTCAAGACTCTCCAAAACCTGCAAAAATGAAGGGGAGGGGCTTTTATGTGGGGAGGTCTGCAAAATGCAATTGCAAGTAACTGCTGCATTGGAGCCATGGTTTTCACTCAAGCTCGATTTAACACCATGTACAAGCTTTTCTGTTCTTGTGTTACGGCTGGATTGGGGATCCTCTTATGACCATATCAGCATGCATGCCGGTGTAGGCCACCACCAATTCTTCTCCCTTAGAGACAAATCAAAAGAACTTTTACAATGTGGCTCTTAAAGGATTGAGCCCTTTTTTTTTTTGCAAAAGTCATTGAAAACTGCCACTTCTAGGGCAATGAATAGAAAGACACAAAAGTTTTTTTTTTTTTGAATCCAACCGTAGGATCCTACCCTAGACTATGGGAGGTACTTGTGAAAAAAATATCAGCTTAATATTCTAGATGTAAAGGAGCGAGATATTGACATCTGAAGTGCAAAAAAAAAATTCTCCCTACTGCCCAAAAATTTTACAAGCCTTTGACCTCTCCTATATCAAAAAAATTGCTTTATGCAAAGTTGAGGTTTATTTTTTCCTTGTAGAAAACCAAGTTCGGTAAGTGTGGAAGAATTTTCAAATGAAATGGAGGCATGAATCATACTTTGTGAAATCTTACAAAGCCATAGGGCCATGAAATTTGCATATACAATAGGCAAAATTGGAGGATTTATGTAAAATTGAGAAATTTGAATTACTTTGATCCAAATGGTGAAAACCAAGGAATCTTGGTCTACTACAACTTAGAAAAAAAAAGTCAAAAAAAAAATAGACAAAGAGCTCAAAAAAGTAAAGCACCAAATTTTACAAGGGGCCAAAGGAATGGAGGTTTTGGAGTCCTATACCTACCCACAAACTAAAACTTCTAAAGAATTTCATCTCATTAGTCAAAATTGAATAATTCAAAGCTTCCCACATATATATATAAATCTGAAGAACCAACTTCAAAATTTTATTTTTAAAAAATGAAAATTTTAAAGAAGTTTTTGGGCTACCCACTCTCTCGTTTTCTAGAAATTAATGCATAACTTTGTCAACAAATGTTGGAATGAAAAAAAAATTAGGTGCCCATGGAGATCTTTAAATTCCCCATCTTAAATGAAAGTTTCAAAAAATGACACAAAAGCAGTTCAGTTGTAAGTACATGCCCAAAATCCCATTTGTCTCTTGAAGTGACAATGGTCCTTTGGGGGCTAAGAAACAAAATTCATGGCAATGACATGTCAAACTTTCATAATTGCTCACAAGTGTTCATTGAATAACCGTAGTGCATTCCAATTGAAGATCAATACATACGTCATTTCAAATAATATGCTTTATTTGATTCCATTATTCATTGTGATCACCTTTTTTTTTCCCTCTCCCACTAAGGTAGGAGGCTCTAAAAGCGTTCTAGTCCTAATTGTGTTGACAATCTAGGAATGACCGACGAGTTCTTTCAAAAAACTATTACTATTATTAATGAGTTAGGTGGGTTCAGCATATAAACCCACCTAACTTGTCAATAATAGTAGTAGATTTTTGAAAGAACATATCAGTTATTTCTAAACTGTCAACGCAATTAGGACCCAAACGTTTTTAGAACCTTCTACCTTACATGCTCAAAAATCTACATGATATACTTGTCTTGTATAATTATTGTAAGTTTGTTCTTTGAACTTGTGATGTAATAGGCCTTTAAACTTGTATACCGTCCTATCATTATGCTTCTAATCTTCCTTGTCATGGAATTCTTCATGTGCCCCTCTCTAATATAGATATATGACCTTATTTTGACAAAGGTTTTTCTTTCTTGCACATGACATGGAGCAAGTGCTCTAGAGCTTAAGAAAATGTACGTAAACAATTAGTTCATAACAATTATGAAAGTCAACCTTGATTATTAACCCCTAAAATTCTTTCGTGTTTAGAGGTCCAAAATTGCTTCAAAATATTAGTCCCCAAATCAGGGTCAAAATCTTCATTGAAACTTAACATTTTAACAAATCCAACCATAGGATCCTTTAGTTGACTTGCACAACTACATTGTCCCAAAATTTCAGAATGAATATCCCCGCCAATTGCAAGATCAATGTGCTTAAATTTCAAAATGTAGGTTTTTCCAATCCTTCCAGAAGGTGAAGTTTTTTTTTCAAACTTTTTAGAGAAAACACACATGTTGTATTTCTTGTGCAATTTTGGCAATATGTTGGAAAATAGGGTGAAAGCATATATATATAAAATTAACCAAAAAACAATTGGATTCATTTTTACAAAAATTGTAAAGTGAAAGGTATTGATGAATGAAAGATATAACTAATATGCTAATAAGTTTTGGAAAAATTTGAAAATTGTTAATCCCAATGGTGAGAATGCTCTAACAAACAATTAATATCTTTCATTCTCATTTTCATTTGAAAATTTTCAAAATTGAGAGTAAAATATAACTTTACATGTATTTTCTACCCTCTTCCTACCTTCATTGCCCACAAAATAAAAATCCTTTTAACTCTTATCTCATTATTTGGAATTGAGTGATTCAATTTTTTTTGAGTAGGTATCAATCTATAAAATTCTATAAAAAATAAAAAATAAAATTTTAGAATATATATTTTGCTGCCCAATTTGACTTTGAAATTGAAAAAACCTTCTAATTTTTGCATTACTTATCGGAATGACATGAAATAATACTTCACACATAGACTATGATGAGTAGCATCCATCCTAAAAATTTCATGAAAAAATTTCAAATTATGAAATCAAGAGAGCCTGCCCGAGTTCTCATAAAGCCCAAAGTGGGCTCCTTGGGCCTTTAGGGGTTAAATGGTCAATTAAAATCATTGTCGAACACATTTTTCTACTAGTGTTCCTTCCTTGCAAACATTCCAACAAGCAATATATAAGATTCAATCAAAATGTTGCTTGAAGGGCTTGGCTTGTCTCTCTTTCATCTTCTCAACTGCAAGCTCCCAATAGCTCATTTATACAGCAAAGTGCCACTAGCGTAGTCATGGTTGTAATAGCAATAGTGTTGGAGTCGTGTTAAGTGAGTACTAGAGTGAAATTGTTGGCAAGACGTGGTGACATTAATGCTCCAATACCACAAAATTGACAAGTGTTCACTGCAAAAAAAAAAAACTACCATGAAACTTAAGGAAAGTTGTGTTCAAGTATTGTGATTGACTGTCATTATAGAGTACCTTTACTCCTGAAGGTCTTTTCAAACATAGATTGCAAATTTTAGATATTTCAACATCATATTCATTAAAATGAGAGATTGGACACCTCTCAAAATAACCATGTTGATCTTGACCTAAATCGGCAATTTTCATTAAAAGTAGAGTTTTTAGCTAAATTGGCATAAAACCTTCTAATTTTAAGTTAGTTTTGAAAGGTTTTATTGCAATTTAGCTCAACTCAAGCTAAATTGCAATAAAACCTTTTGTCAAATTTCCTTTCAATTACCTCTCAATTTAGTGGAAATCTCCCATTTTAATGAATATGGTGTTCTTCCTAGACTATTTGATTTATCTCTAGCAAAGATGCATTATATAAACTATAATATCCAAAAGAAATTTTTTGATTTTGATTTTTAGTAGCTATAGGTTTTGAAATTTGTATCACATTTGCAAAGATAGAGTTTATGCAAGTCCTAGTCCTAATGTTTATAAATAAAATTTGAAACTTGAAATCCAAAGTTTGTTTAGAACTATTGACATTCTAAATTACTGAGACTTTGTATTTATTTTTATGCATTAAATTTGACGCTGTAAAACACCAATGTGGCTAGTTTTTCCTTTGCTATCCTAGTTGGGCAAAAAAACGAGTTTGAAGACAATGAATGCTATGTAGAAGTGGTAAGTGGCATTTAGAAGTTTAAAAAAAAAAGCGCAGAAAAAATGACAACTGGCTATGAATCAGTCACTATGTGTCTTGAAATTTAACTTTAAGCAAATTACATTTGTTGGAGCTACATTATTTATCAAAGGTACCCCCACTTGCATATATTGATAATAGATTATTTTTTATGCATATCCCTATATCTTGAAACATTTTAATGAATATCCTTGATTTTTTGAAATTGTAGAGATACTTTCTTAGGAGTTTTGGAAATGAGACAATTATCAATATTCAAAATTTGTCACAAAACAGGTTACTTGTGTGTGTACGCCCACGATAAGGACATGATGTGCGTTTGATGCAACATCCATCAAAATATTGCAAAAGACAAGAGTATCTATCAAATTCTTCCTAAACCATAATTAATTACTATGGTATTATGGGGTTTGGGATGCAAAGAAGCACTATTGAAATATTGAAATATAATTGATTGCTTTGGCATTATGGGGATTGGGACAATAACAAAAACGGACATATGCAAAAAATTCAATGTAACAAAAGAGATTGGTTTCATAACAATAAAAAACAAAAACAAAAATTAAAAATCAAAGCCAATATAATGCCTAGAGAATGAGTGACAGAAAGGGAAGAGGCAATAGCTTGGCTACAAAAGGAGAGTTTTTTTAATCTTTACTCATCAATTCTGCCCTGCAATTTTGTTCTATGACAGCCTTACCACCGGCCTTTGCCATTCTTCTTCACGAGATATCCGTTGTTGGTTGTATATCAAAGCTGTAGAGTGACAAAAATCAAAAAATCGAAAAAATCGAAAAAAAATGAGGCACCAATAATATTATACTTTTAACCCTTAAACGCTGAAGGGACGATTTTTCTTCCCGTAGGGCATAAAAAAAACACTATGTGAGTAAGAAAAAGCAGTTTTTTTGTTTAATTTATTTTCAGAAGTGATCATAAACACATGGTCCAACATTGAAGGTAAAAACTATCTCATTAATTGTATTCTCAATTTTTTGGTAACCCAAAATGTGAGAAATTTCAAAAGTCATGGTGTTAGGTTCCAAGTTGCCCTTATTGTAATTTTCATGAGGGCACCATGCACTATTGACTTTTGCAACTTCTAAACATAATATTTTAATGTGTGGCACCACTATAGATATCATTGTTCAATGTGTATGCTTTGCACTCCTGCACGGGGCAAGCACAGTGACCATCAGGCATTTAATGGTTAAGGGAAATGCTAAAGCGACACCCCATATTGTTAAAGTGATATCTCAAGGTGTACCGTGAGAATGAAAATTGAGAATTTCATGTAGTTCTTTTTATTTGGACTTAAAGAGTTGTTTCACCTACATAATTCTAAGACTATAATCTTAAAATTTAAGGGGCAATTTTAGCAAGAAATAATAACTTTAAAAAAATGCATTTTCATTATTTCCTCTGAGCTTGTCCTTAATACTTTGAACATGGTGCATTCTCTTCAGATTTCCAATATAATGAAGGAAGCACAAAGAGCAGTTACACAGCGTTTTACCTAGTATTGACCACACTGAGAGACTTGCCAATGGCAATGCCAGGCCGTGGGTAACGCTAGTTGGCAAAATGGCATTAAGCATTCCTAACAATACGGAAAAAGAGGTCGTGATGATATTCATCTACGTTTGTATTGTTCCTCGTGGAGTAAATCTCACATCCAAAAATCTATTGATTTCTAATCATAGGCATTCTAGGAATATAGTAAAAGAGGCCAGGAAAGTAGTTGTTTTCACTACATTCTACGTGTGTGTTCCACCTCCCGCAGTATTGCTTGTTTCTCAGGTTTTTGCAACAATCCGACTTGGGAACAAGGTAACTACCTTGAACTCCAAACAAATGATTATAGGGTAGGCTAGCCAGGCCACATGTTTATTGGTAGCAGGATTCTCCAAAAATATAGGACTTTGAATTTACATAAAACAAAAACATAAAAAAAGTAATAGCTTAATAAGATTTTAGTTAAAATTGGTAATTGTTCTTATCTCTTTCAAGGAGGTGATAATGCCATGATTAAAGAATGAAAAACCACATGGATTTAACAGTTTAGCATTAAATTCTCAATTTGCATGCTCATGGCACACCTTGGACAATTGCTTTTACAAACAATTTGGGGTGTCACTTTAGCAATTCCCTAATTTTTATTGTTTGTGAAAACAATTATTTGAAAAATGTTAAAAAGAAATCCTTATCACTCAAATTTTTAGTTATTTACAGCAAAAAGAAATTATCTTTTGGATGGATGAAATTATACATGTTGGTGGTGAGGAGAGGATTTCAAACCTTTGAAGCATGTAGGTGTTAAATTTCTAAGGTTAGATCATATAAGTTGTGTAATAAGGCAAATTCATGGAACTTTTGTTGAAATCAGGAGATACTTTAGACAAGAAATTTCAATGTTGGGTAAATGAAGGGTTCACATGGTCTCAAGGAGGAGACCATTTATTTTAGAAAACCCTAGGTGAGGTAAAAAATAGGGTCAATTTTATTCATTGGAGATAAAACTTAGACTTTTGTTAGATCTATGATAGCATTGAAAACGTGTCTCTTGCTTCATTATATGTAAAATAGGGTAGTGAATAATACCTCCACTTTAGAATATTGTAGAAATAAATATGGTAGGGAAAATAGGATCTCCCTAAAAGTGCTTAGTAGGATGAGTTTAATTACAAGTGTATGACCAATTTGGATGAAAAAGATTGCACTTTTTGTTCAACTTTTGAATATATTGGAGGGAGGTGTTTTAGGTTTTAGGAATTTATTGAATACATGGTAGGAAATTAGGAATGTATTGGCATTGCCAATGGGAATAGGGATAAAAACCTAGAGACATTAATGACCTACCGTTGTTGTGGATTGGGGTCCTTGGATTCTTGCACGCGCTTTAGGTTGCTCCTATACTATAAACTTATGTGTTGTTTTTGTGCTTGAATTATCTTACTGCGTTTATTGTGAGCATTCAAGTGTTTCTTTTTGCTTTTTGTTGTTTGTGTTATCATCTTTCTAGATTTGTGTTCACCAAACTTATTGCAGGCGTGTCGTGGCAATTTTGGGCTCTTGCAATTCATGGTCTTTATGTTATCTCCTTATTAAAATTGTGTTCACTGCACATTTTGCAAGCATCATAGAAACGGTTCAAGGTGTTCAAGATTTTCAACGTTTGTGTTTTACTTTGTAAGGTCTACTTAAGGTCTGGGGTTCAAATTTGTGTGAACATTTGAAGCAATGTAGAATTCTTTTGGTGGTTAGAATTTAGGTGCAAGTTGTGGGAGGACAAAGATGGTGGATGCTAGAGTTAGGGTTCAATTCTTTTTTGTAGTAATCCACTTGGATAATAAGGGTTTAAGATAGATACTTTGTTGCATATATTTTTGCTCCAAGTTTTGGTTCTCTGCAATTATTTTTTGCAATTTGTAAAAAAATAGGGTGCCAAAAACCTGTTTCTCATACCATTTAGAAAAAAACGTAGGGTGCTGTAAAATACATCATAGTAGCTTTTCATCTAAAAATAAGGAGGAAAATTTACCTTAGAGAAGAAAAATCCCCTCCTTTAAATGGCCCATTGTCATACATGATATCCAAGAGTAAGGGGGCGTGACCCCAAGCACATGGTTTGCTTAGACTAGTAAGCTTTAAAGACTTGCACTTGGTTTAACTTGCCATTTTATGAAAAATTAGATCGAGAGGGAACCTTAGAAACTTAATTTACACAAATCATCGGTTTCTACTACTGGTAGGTCAGGGAGGCATCCCTCGCCAAATATTTATGTTGTTTTGGAAGCACAATGTTGCATAGATTGGCAAAAGCTATTTTTGTTTATGCAAATGCAGTTACTTATTTTCTTTTCACAATATAAAATGGTGTCCATCAATTGAAAACTATCTAATATTGCTTCCCCATGTTTGTATTCCATGAATTCGTAAAACTCCCTTTTGAAAAGATTATACACTTTCAGAGTGCTAGTAAATTTTATCTCAACATTTAACCTTTTTTAGTTTAAATACATGAACTCTTCAAAAATGACTTTAATAAATAAGGAATAAAATTTTAATAAATTATAAATTGACGTAAAAAAAGATCTTGTGAAAACCACCATTATTCAATATGCAATCCATTTTGTAGGACCTTTAGATTTTTGGCTTTATATACTATAAATAAACATCAGTTGGTGCAATTTTAGGTTGGATCAGCGTTTATTTTTTGTATCTTTGTTGGTAGATTGACAGGCACCCCACCAGGAAAATCTGGATAGAGCAAGATAGAATCAACGATGTGGTCACATTCATTTAGAAAATCTACTAATGTTAGTAGCTTTCATTCAAAAGCTGGTGAATCTAGTGCAAATTTGGAGAGGGATTTGGCGACTTCATCCATTTTTTCAATGAAATTTTCTAGTGTTATGAATTGCCAATTCTGGGTTTTAGGTCAGATTTAGAAAAAAAAAAAAAAAAAAAAAAAAAAAAAACTTTGGCATTCAATGTATGGTCAGCCGGTTCAAATTGCAAAAAAAGCCGATTGAATTTGAAACTACCTGATCAAAAACCGGTCTAATTTTGTAAATAACCTAATGATAGTATATTGTAGTATAAGTATAGAACATACATGGTGCAATTCATTGAAAAATCGGCTTAAAATGGAAAATGTTGAATTTTAACCGGAGAAGTCAATATTTCTCCCCGAAGGGGGGGTTGGACCATATGGATATGATCAATGTCACAATTTACCACTTTCGTTTAAAAGTCATTGTTAGATTGTTTCCCCTACTTACAATTATTGATTTTTTTTTTAAAATTTAAGATGTTCAACCCCTAAAGCACTAAGCTCAAATTTTCACCAAAACTAATCCAAAATTGCCATTTCTAGTACAAGTACCAAGTTTTAGAAAAAAAAGTTTTTTTGGCAATTGTAACCGCAAGATCTTGTACTACACTAGTATCAAAAGATGTAAAAAAAATGAGGAGTTTTCACCATGTAGATTGTTAGATATTTGAGTTTGAATTCACAAAAAGCTGTTTTTTGTCTCTCAAAAATCAGGGCAACAACACTTCACAAGGTCATATTTGTATGAAAAAACTCCAAAATGGTTGTAATTTTTTGGATTTGTTCTTCAAAGCAAGTTGGGCACACTTGAAAACTCTCAAACCATTTGGAATTGTACAACACATGGAAAAAAAGTGGTAAGTAAAAAGTATAGAATGATTCAAACCACTAAATTGTTAAGAACTTAATTATGGAAATGAAAAATTCCAATCCCAATTGTCATAATGTTGTGATTTGAGCAACCTACATCTTTTGGTTTTGTTTTTTTTCCAAAATATTGAAAATTGAGTAAACTAATGGACTTCAAAGTTTATTTTAGAGTAGAGAATTTATAACTACCCGCAAACAAAGTCTCCTCATAACTTTCATCTCATTGATAAAAATGGAATGATTCAAAGCTTCCCAAGTATACATAAATCTAAAGAACCAATTCCAAAAAACCATATTCAAAAAATGTAAATTTTAAAAAAGTTTTTGTCTGCCCATCGAGCAAAGAAAATTACATATCAAGCAATAACTTTTGAACCATGAAGTCAAAAGTCATGAAAATTGTTGGGCCTTAAAGCTACTCCTTGGACACATCATTTGTGAAAATTTCAAAGAAAAAAAATGAAACCCCATTTAAAGTGAGTTGCCCAAAATTGCTATGTTGCCAAAAAAGGGTGTTTAGTGTTTTAGGGGTTAACCCCTAAAGGACCACTTGTCCCAACGGGGGACAAATGGGATTTTGGGCATGTACTTATGGCTAAACTACTTTGTGTAATTTTTTGAAACTTTTATGGAAGACAGGGAATTCAAAGATCTACATGGGCATCTAAGTTTTTTCTCATTCCGACATTTATTGAAGAAGTTAAAAATGAATTTATGAGAATTTTTGTTCACCCTAAACCCCAAAAACTTCTTTAAAATTTGCATTTTTTAAAAATAAAAATTTGATGTTAGTTCTTTAGACTTACATATATGTGGGAAGCTTTGAATCATTTGACCCTAATTGATGAGATGAAAGTTATGAGAAGTTTTAGTTTGCAAGTAGGTGTGGAAAATCTCAAAACTATGCCTACATGCAAACTAAAACTTCTCATAACTTTTATCTCATTGATTAGAATTGAATGATTCAAAGCTTCCCACATATATGTAAGTTTAAAAAACTAATCTCACATTTTTTTATAAAAAAATGCAATTTTTGAAGAAGTTTTTGGGCTGCCCACTGAACAAAAATTCTCATAAATTCATTTTTAACTTCTTTAATAAATGTCAGAATGAGAAAAAAATTTGATGCCCACACAGATCTTTGAATTTCCCATCTTCCATAAAATTTTCAAAAAATTACACAAAGTAGTTTAGCCATAAGTACATGCCCAAAATCCTATTTGTCCCTCGTATGGACATGTGGTCCTTTAGGGGTTAAGCGAGTAGTTTTACTACACACGTTGATGTGAAGTTAGGGTGATAAATCTAAGATTGTTTTACAAATAAGGATAAAGGTAATAATTTGTCCCTTATTTTGATGTTGTTCAATTATATCCTCCTACATGGTTCTATAGCTAATCAAGGTTTTTGAATCCAAATTTGAATCCAAATGTGATTCCAAAATTCCCTAATTCAATACCCTGATAGATAAACATATAAAGTCTTACATTATTTGACAAGAGAACAATCAAAAATTTTCCACCTTGGCCCCACATCAATGTATGTGCAATATACCAAGTCCATTTAAACTACCTCAAGCATCTTTTGTAGAATTGAGTATAAATACTTGATCCTATTTTTGAAGTAAAAAACACATATTAAGAAATTTTGTAAAGCTTGGTACGTTTCTCAACGAAATTTGTTGTATTCTTCAAAAAGAATTTGTACCAAAAAAATCCTGATTTCTCGCGATGGTTTCAAAGTTGGTTTCTTATTATTTTCCTTGTTTTCCCATGAAAGAGAGTCCACCCCTTCACTTTTTTGCGAGGTGGGTGCAAAAGTATGTGGTTTCTCATGAAAAGACTGGGCTTTTTCATGACAAGACGGTTGTTTCCTCCTTGAAATTACCTTCGGAAAACCCTGTTATTCCCTTGGATTTGAAACCTCGAACTAGAAACTTTGCAAGCTTTGAACTCCAAATTACAACACATCCAAAAATCCTCATTCATCTCAAACTCAAAAATCTTGCAGCACACTACCATTTGTATTTTGTTTCACAATTAGGTCAGCTCCCAATTAGGTTCTCTTACCTTACCAAAAACATATATACATATATACATATATATATATAAATACATATAAATATAAATATAAATATAAATATAAATATAAATATAAATATTTTATATATATATATATATATATATATATATATAACCCAAATGAACTGATGGTGGAATGGCATAAACCACCACCCGGACGAATGAAAGTTTTTTTTAAAATGAATTCATTTGGTCATACAATTCATTTCGTCATCCCATTTCTATACTCATGTTATTCGTGCGTTGATTTCATAGAGATGCATAAAACATATAAGATGAGTAAAGAAATGGGATGAAGAAATGAATAGGATGCATGAATGAATGGGATTAGCAAATGTATATGATGAAGAAGGATAAAGAATACAGTAAGAAAATGGACAAAGGAACTGAAAGGATGAAGAAATGGAACGGATGAAAAATAAAATGGATGAAAAATGGAAGATATGGAGAAAGGAAAGGGATGGAAAACGGAAATGGATGGAAAATAGAAAGGGATGAAGAACGGCAAGGGGTGAAGAACGGCAAGGGATGAAGAACGGAATGGGTGAAGGAAGGAAGGAAGGAAGAGGATTAACCCTTGAGCGTCCAGAGTTATTTTAAGGTTTAGAAGAAAATGGGGGGTTTAATGGCTACCATAGCTTGGAAAATTACATTTAGAAAACGTGACTACCTTTTTTGCTGATGGGGACCAACCATGACTGTTTTCATTGTACAAATTAAGAGAAAAAATGAGATAAATATGTGGGCCCCAACAACAAGATCCTGTCGCTGGGGCGCTTAAGGGTTAAAGAAGGGATAGGATGAAGGAAAGGAAGAAGGCAAAGGGACAAAGAGGGGGGGGGGTGATGACGAAAGGAAAGAATAAAGGAACGAAGGGAGAGGGATGAAGAAGCCAGAGGGATAAAGAAAGGCAAGGGATGGAGGAAAGGGCTGAAGAAGGGCAATGGATGAAGAATGTCAAGGGATGAAGGGAAGTGAACGGATGAAGGAAAGTGGAAGGATGAAGAAAGGGGTAAGGATGAATGATTGCGAGGATGAGTGATTGCATGGGGGATTCTTTGGAGTCCGCAAAAGGCAGACAAGGTGACGGTGGGCGGGGCACGAAGTTCAAAGCAAGGCGACTCGTCGGAGACTGCTTCAACGGAGCTTCCACGGAGGCTGGCACCATAGCTGTCGGCGTGACCGGCAGCTACCGGCAGCTGCCGGCGGCGGGAGGAGAGGCAACTGGGCCCAGGCAGTCGGTGCAAGGGGTACAAGAAGCATGGGTGCCATTGGGCCATGGGCAGCCGCAGGCTTTGATATTCCGTAGCAGGACAGCAAAAACAAAGGAGTAAGAAAGTAGGGGGCCAATGATAGAATGAGTGGGGGGGCCTTTTGGAAGGGGGATTTGTTGCGGGCAGAGCAAGCCTGCTGGCAGAAAGCAAAGGGCAATGCAAAAAGGCCACTGAAGTGGACACGGTAACCCTGTTTTTGACTGAGATTTTGTTACTGTAGATTTTCTACCCCCTTTTCTGGTGTCCGTCCCTACGGTCAATAAAGTTTACATGACCTATGAACTTACCCCTCAAAAAAAGAAAAGATGCACTCTCGCCTTATAATAACTACAGTTGGTGGATTGTAAGGGCAGACTACTTGCATGTAGCAAATATCATATGGCAAATATCTGAGGAGTTTAGTGGAGTGGGTCGAGTATTTTCCTGGGTGCGTAGCACGGAATCAAGTGTAAAAGAGGAGGATTGTCTTATTGTCATGAAGTTTTCAAAAAAATGTTGAAGATCTCAATGGGATGGCATCTAATCTGGTGGGGTTTTTTATTGAAAACTCCGTGCATGATATTTTAGTGGTAGTCACACCTTCTCCAAGAATGAAACTTCTATGGAGAATGAGAAGTAGTGGAGTGGAAATAAGTGTCAATGGGAGCACTTCTCCATGAAAAAGGTGTGATTTTCCTTTTGTGTACGACGGGAATTGAGGATGAGTTCACCTAGAAAATAGTGATGT
The DNA here is from genome assembly GCA_963920765.1 of Ulota crispa. NCBI lineage: Eukaryota > Viridiplantae > Streptophyta > Bryopsida > Orthotrichales > Orthotrichaceae > Ulota > Ulota crispa. The sequence goes on from CAWUCP010000002.1 coordinate 16,358, forward strand.
GGTAATTGGTAAGTAAGCAAGTTGCATTCACACACTCAACCGAGGTCTCCAACTACAAAGAGGGTAAAAGCAAGAAGAGCAAGATGAAAAAAAGACACAAAATTGTAATAACTTCATGTGCTAAAACTTCTTCACATCCATTCTTCTTCTCTAGAGGTGAAGAAAACATCTTCTCAATTTTCAAAAACAAGGCTTTCTCAAATTAACCTCTAAAGGCCCAAGCCCTTTTTTTTGTGAAAATCACTGAAAACTGCCACTTTTGCAAGAATGAGTAGAAAGGTAGAAAGAAAAGTTTTTTTGGAAATCCAACCATAGCATCTTGCCCTAGTCTATGGGAGGTACTTGTGGGAAAAACATCAGCTCATTCTAGATGTAGAGGAGTGAGATATTGACATCTAAAGCAAAAAAGATGTATTTCTCCATGTTGCCCAAAATTTTTAGAAGCCATTGACCACTTCTATATCAAAAAAATTGCTCTACGCAAAGTTGAGGTTTATTTTTTCCATGTAGAAGACCAAATTAGGTAATTGTGGGAGAATTTTCAAACAATTTGGAGGTGTGCATCATACTTTGTGAAATCTTGCAATGTCGTAAGGCCGTGAAATTTGCATATACAATAGGCAAAATTGGAGGATTTATGTAAAATTGAGAAATTTGAATTACTTTGATCCAAATGGTAAAAACTAAGGGCTCTTAGTCTACTACAATTTGAAAAAAAGAGAGTCAAAAAACAAATACACAAAGAGCTCAAAAATGTAAAGCACCAGATTTTACAAGGGACAAAAGGAATGGAGGTTTGGGAGTTTGGGAACAAACACAGTCAAAAAGTGCTGTCCAAAATTAAGTTATGCATGGCATAGAACAACTTTGTAAAAATAGCGCATTTTTGTTTTCTATAATTCTACGAAATGCACACATCTTGGCACTGTTAAATCCTAATATTGCATAGTATAATTATCTCGTCAGTGTACTTCCAAAAGTAACTATTACACTATAAATATTTGCTTTCAGTTGTAAATAACCAAATGTTTGAAATCACTCATCTACCTCAACCTGCTGGCCTAAGAGTTTTTGGCTTAACCCCTCATTGCCTAAGGTCCAAAGAGGCCTAAATGCATCCTTGCTTTTGAAGTGTTGTAAGTTTGAATGCCAATAGAGTATGGAAATCTCAGCCGTATAATCATGTAGTGTGCATATTGTAGATGATGTGAATCAAATTTGGGGTCATTTGACCACATAGATTGAAAGATTAGAATGTTTTAGTGTTGCAAAAAGATGCTGAAATTTTCCTAAAAATACAATAGGAGGTGAAATTTGATAATCTACAATTAATTGAATAAATCATATTTATCTTCATCTTGCTTTTTGTAATTAAATTTTTGATTAGTTAATCATATGCAACTACACTAAATAGTGCATTAGGTTGCCCCACACTAAGTTCTTGACATTTTACACTATATAAATGCTTTATAACATTCCAATAAATTTCATCAATAATTACTACAAAAAACAGTTCTTGACCACAATAAGGACTTGGCAACAACAAAATCAATGCTAAAAAACATTTTAGCTCTGCCCAAGCCATAAAACATGTGAAATCCTACTTTTTAGAGAGTTGCATGCATCTCCAAGTGGTCAAGCAAATGAGTCATGAGGTAACTTTTTAGGGTAAAGCAACCTAATTGTTTAGGCAGCATGAATGATCTACTTCATGTAGGTCTCTAATTTTTTAACACAAGTTTTAAGAAGCAATGATCACACAAATTTTATTATAAAATTATTTGTAACCTCTGTTTTTTCTTCAAAAAAGAAACTATATATCAATATACCTTGTATATTTTGTTGCATTTTCACAAAATTCTAATTTTTTATAGTATAAATATTGTTTTCTACCTCTATGTATAATTGTCAGGTTTGGGTAATTTCATTTAAACCAAAATTAATCATATATATATATATATATATATATATATATATAATATATATATATATATATATATATGGAATTACTATAGCGACATCCTAAATTGCTAACGAGACACCCCCTCTTAGCATGAAATTTGATAATTTAGTGCTATTTTTATTTATTAAGTGGTCCATCATTCATTCAATCACGACATTATCATCTCCTTGAAAGAAAACATGACAATTACAATTTTTTTTGAAATATTATTGCACCAATCCTATTTTTTGATATATTTTTGCTTTAAGTAACTCAAAAGTCCTATATTTTTGGTTTAAAAATGAAGCACACCTATTTTTTTTATAGT
>CAWUCP010000004.1:0-23426 GCA_963920765.1 Ulota crispa
AGCAGGTCATCGAGCTCAAAAGTACATTTGTATAATAGTGTGAATGACACAAGACCAATTCTGATTTGGCCCTTGTTATTAATCCCATGGAATTTGAGCCACATTCTTCTCCAATAAAAAGCTGTCTCAGTCCATCCAGACTGAAGAATGGGTCAAGGACAATGAAGACATGCAGATCAAATTGGCTCACCATACTATGGTACGCCATGAATAAGAGCCAAGTAGGAATTGCATCTTGGATTCAGACTGAGAATAAGAATCGACTCCAAATCCCAATGACTTATATCTGATGCTAGAGGATGGTGCACCCTCATTCAAGGGATTTTGACAATTGTGATGCTGTGCTGGAAGAGGCGGCCGCGTGTGTAGTGCAGCTGGTGGCGGCCCAGGGGAATGAGGCAGCTTTTCAAAGAACTGGCCAGAGCGGGGACAGAGCATTCTTGTCGGTGCCATCTGTACTCCTCATGCTCCTCTCCAAACAAGACACCTGGTGCCACCCTGCAGACAAAATGCAAATGCTTGACTGATTTTCCGTATCTGACTACATAGGAAACCATGTCAAGAGCTTTGCAAAAGAACAAGAATCTGGTTTGATAAAGCGCTGCTCACATGACACATCTATGGATGATGATGTTTTAAAATTCTCAGGCACACTGCTTCTTGTCATGCCTTGGGCTTAACCTGCTTGCCTTATCCCCAATGCCTCTTGCAGATTGCTTGCATTTCACATACATACACACAGACTGCAACCAAGGAATCACCTGATGATTGAAATGACGTCAAATTCAAGGTCCAGCTGCTCAGTCGGACTGTCTGCCAACAACTGAGCCAGCTCCCTGCAAGCTTCCTCGTACGGGCTCTTGACCAATAAAGTCCTCCCATAAAATGTCACTTGCTTGGCAACTGCGAGGTAAAGAGAAAGAGGTCTTCCCAGCCAACCTCCTCTCTGAGAATTGACAACAACCTGCAGAATTGACTCTGCCTTTTGAATCTGTCTTATCTGCAGCCAGACTTGTCATGCAGGAGGAGGGGCCCCCATTGAGGACGCAGAGGATTGACAATATCATCAGCATCAGTCTGCAGATTTGCTGAAGGGCTCTAGCTTTTATCTATCTTCTGCCAAGGCCATTGCTAAATGGCAAAATTTGCTGGACTCTGTAAGCAATCATTGCCCTTATGCATGACCCAAATATGTTAAAATATACATGAATAGACTTTCTCCTGCTTGACTCGACTCTGGCGCGTGGCCTGTAAGATGTCTCCTCTCTTGTAAGGGATACAATTGCAAATTCTTCAGCCTGATTGGTGCAGCAGACCTGTTGAAGGAAAAGCCCTTTTGGGAATGCAGCAGAGCTCTGACTTGATGCTTGCAACTCGCTTGTGCTGAAGTCTGCAGCCTCTTGATGTGAATAGTCCGATGCCTTCATGACAAGCCCTGCTCGGCCAACATACAGCATCTGCAATGTGTCTCTGAATTAGTACATCTAAGGTCTTGAGATTCCCTGATTTTGAAAGACATACACAGCTGTCTCAGAATTGTAGGCAAAGTAGATGCTCAGACCAGTTTGCAATACACTGCACAGTATACTGTAAGGCAGCCACAAAATAGATGTGGAATAGCACATAGGAGTCTCTGATGCAATGATCTCCATCTATGACAGAAGTGATCGAGCTACTGATTTTAGACCAGGCAGGGCCAACCTGAAGGGAGAGGGGCAAGGAGAGGAGGTCGACTGTGTGGTAGCCCCGCAAGCTGAGGACTTGCAAGTTTTCCAGATGAGATATGAGGCGGCTGTCAAAGGTAATCAGGCGAGGGGGAGGGCCCCTGTAGTGCCTGCTCCCAAGCCGAGGTTCACAATTGAAGAAGAGCTGCTGCAGATTGGAGTACTCCAGGAGATTGATGCTTGCTCCAAATCCATCGACATCATCAATCTTCCACAGGGACCTCATGGATTTGCCCTGCTTTGAATGTTTGTTTCAGCAATGTGTGAGGGCATGCTGCTTGTGAGTCTTGCGCACATTCACATTTTTATGAGGTTTTGATTTTCAAGGGTACCTGGCGATGAGTTGCCTTGCCGAATGTTTAGCATTCAGCTCTCATGCATTGTTTGGAGAACCAACAGTAGACCAGCTTGAGTGAATGCATGAGACTGCTTGTGGATAAGGCATGGAGCTAGGCAAGCCACCAGCAGGGTTTTTTGCCACTTTGGCCTTCATCGCTACAAATCATGTAGCACACTTCCTCACCTGTCTTCTGCAGAAGCCTGGGTCCTGCAAGACATCCAGGGCTGCAGCATCTCCCTCTGCAAATGTGAGGGCACAGATCTGCTGGTCAGTTGTAAGCAGTTCCTCCGCTTGTTGTGCTTGCAAGGGCCGCTTGAGTTCCACCACCAAGGGCAGCTGGCGAGAGGCCTGTCTCCAGGCCCGGCACACAAGCCCATACCTGTAGAAACTGGAAGTCACAAGGAGGATCACAAGGAGGATCATTGCAAAGCAGACGTGGATTGCGATCTGCTGGGCAAAGTGCCTCGAATGGCAAGTAATGAGTCTGTCGGGTTAGGAAACTTAAGCGGGGACGAGAGACATAGAGGCAGGGAGGTTGTTCGCACTCACACCTAGCAATTTCCTCCTCGGTGAATCCCGCCGGCCTCACGAGGCTCAATTGCTCAAAAATCTTGCTCAGCAGATCCTCGCTGAGGAGGACTTGCTGGGACAGGGCTGCATCCGAGCATTCGAGGTCTGTCATCTCAAGGCTGTCTTCTTTCTGATGCTTTGAATCATTGAGCTGCGCAAATTTCTTCAGCAATGTCTTTGGAATCTTCATCTTTTCTCCGAAAGCAGGCTTCCGGTGAAATCTGCGAAAGTGCGAGGTTCACAAGCTTCAAGGTATCGTGCTAGCCTAGGTATCTCCTCTGAGAATAAATGGTCGATCACCAGAGTTTCTGTGCGCTCACGAGCTGTGCGAAGGTTCCAGGAAGAGATTCATTTCTGTTCGTTTTCGGTAGGGGATGGAAATTATCTTGGCATGTGCACACGAGTGCTGAGCTAGCTTTCTGTAAATCGATCGAGGATTGCAAGTTGCAGGAGACGAATGAATGGCAAATAGCAGCTTAACTTGCATCAGACACACTCTTCCTTATTATGAAGGACCAGTGTACACCAACCGTGGAGAAGAGTTTGGAGAAGAAGCTGGAGGTGTGAGGTAGCCTTTAGTGAGCAAGAAAAAGCAACATACATGGCGAACAAAGATGGCCTCAATCTACTACGGCGACAGACAGCTTTCACTTGCAACATAAGATTTCGCTGCGAGATGCCTGAGGTGAGTCGAATAAGACTGCAAAAGGCAATGGAAGTGCAGAAGTAGAATTTGACCCTGAAGCTTGGATTGTGAATCAGCTGCTGATGCGAGCAGTCTGTGCTCCAGGCCATTTGCTTGTATGAAAAAGTCAGTCCACTCTGAACCGGAAGGCAGCTAAGAATGGAAGCCATAGCCAATCTTCTGACCACATAAATCAATCTGCAGCCGCCCAGCGACCCCAAGCTCCTTATAGCTCCATTGCAGCCGGAGAAGCTGGCCAAGTTTGCAATTACATCCTTGGAACGCTCCTCCAAACGAGAGCTGATGCTGGAGCCGGGCCTTGGTATTCACATCAGCCTTATGGACACCTCCGAGTACTCAGTCACAGATCCCAACGCTCAGCTGGCACCAGAAGACTTAGCGCTTCTAGATGTAAATCTTTTTCGATACTTCGGGAGCATACTGGCTTGCCTGTAGAAGCAGATGTCTCTGACACAGACAAGACACAACTGCTTCATTGGTTTCAACACTGATGGCCATTTGGGAGGTCAGATCTACATATTCACCAACTGCCATCCCTGAGATTAGCTCTCAGAACCTTCGACCTAGGTGCGCACAATGGACAAAAAGCTATCCCCTGAAGGAGAGCCTGCCTTGCCTTGCAGGGTGAGACCGAGTTTGACACAGACACCAAGGGTGTGAAGGTCAGAGAGAGGCTGCGAGGAAACAAGGCAGAGCTCTCATGGCTGATGCGCACCAGCTACATCAGTAACGAGACTGAATCTCGCAGACAAGCAGCTGCACCCAGAGCCACAGCAAGCGAGGCCGTTGATCAGAGCTTGGACGCCGATGAAGCCCATTTGCAAGCCGCAGAGGTGAGGGTGGCATTGCATCTGTGTCAAGGAATTGTTAGTAAATGCTTGCCTGGGGGTATGCTAGGCATGGGTGGGAGAAGACTGAGCCTCTGTGCTGAAACAAGTGCAAACGTCTTCATCTCCATGTGTATACCACTGTCAATACCGTAGTAAAGCTTATGGTAATACAAGTAGGAGGTGCTGATTGCTGACGTTCTTTTTTGGAGTAGGCCAGCTTTGAGGCAGCCCAACGAGAGCCAGTACACGCAACCAAACCTGAACTCAGAGCAGTGGAGATCACACCTGGTAATCACTCAGCTGCTCTGCCTTCACCTGCTTCTTTCTCAAGATTTATTGCAGAATGAATTTAAATTTGATTCTTCCCGACATGTCAACATGACTGTATTAGAACAAAGTCCACCAATTGCTACTCTCCGATATTCTGCTCCAAGTCCTGTTTCCCAATTCTTACGTGAAGTTTCAGTTCCCCCAGTAAATTGAACAATGGCTTGGCTTGCCATGTGTCATTTATTCCCTTGAGGTTAGAAGAAGTAGAAGAAAATGTTGAGGAGCTCAAGAGCACCAGTCAGAAAGGCACTCTTCCTTGCAGTGCTGCCAGACTTTGAGAGATGGGGAGAAAATTATGTGCTGATAGATTTTGATGGGGACCCAACAGCTGACCACCCCCGCCTCCAAAAGTTGCCAGGCCACAAGCGACAGCAGCTTGCAGGTCTGATTCACTCTCATTTGAATGTGTTTGACTGCCACCCGCTTCCTCCAGTGCTTGATAATTTTGTTACCCCTCCCTTGAGGACAGAGTATAGGCACCAAACATAAAAGGAGCCCTGCAAGTTAGGACCGAGGCAATTTTGGCCATACCAGGTGAAGCAGTTGTGAAGTCGTACGCACTTCCTGGAGAGGACAACAAACCTTTCCTGGCCTACCTGGTCCCCAAAGAAGACAACAGCCCTACAGTTGTCGACAATGACCAGCCCAGGCAAGTGCCAAACTGTGGATAGCGATGTCTTGTGACTATAAGTCCAGTAAAAGCTGTCTCTTGTTTCAGCAGACTAAACTCAGACACAAAGGATTGGCTGTTTTGCAATCAAGACATGCTGTTGCAAGCTGCATCAGGGCAAGGAATTGCCCTGGCAATAAGGCTTTAGCAGCTAGGGCTCACATAGGTCTTTTGCCTTCCTGGACCCTCTTATGAATGATCGCCTTGCTGCTTTTGAGTGCCACTCTTGACTGCCATAACAATACAGGGAGGCAAGAACTGGAGAGTATGAGTGGGCTAGAGAATATCAATTCGACGCAAACCTGAGGGACTCAGTTGTCAATCCAACATACCTGCTGCACTTCAAGGAGGGAAAATGCACCTACGTCGACTTGAATACGAGGCTGAGATGTAGCAAGAGGTCCCGCAGTAGTCAAGGCTCAGACCCTAAGACAGAATTTCCCAGGCCCTCAAAGGTCAGTCCTTTTCCAAGCAGGAAGGTGTAAAATCAAAGTGAGTATTGCATTATTCCTTTCCCACAAACAGCACCAAAGGCAAAGAATTCTCAACAAATCCTCATGCTTGGGACTTGGCAGTGTGGAGTCCATCTGCTTCTGCATTTGACGATAGTGTCATATTACCTATTTGCAATCTGCAAGTCGTAAGAGGGGTTACGACTCCCAACTGAGATCGCGTTTAAAAAGCCCGGCCTGAAGGCTTTATGCCCCTTCAGCAAAGCCTAGCTTGGTTCTACATGCTCTGTACTAAATTCAAAATTGCATTGACAGATTACAGTAGAGGCTGCAGAGGAGACTGAAGAAGAGACAAAGAGCAAGGCCGCCAGATTGAATGAGTTACGGGGGCTTGAAGCTGGAGAGGCAGACAGCTAACACACCCTTAATTGCACAGCGCCTTGCTTCGTTGTGTAGCTTCAATGATTCTTAAAGTGGACAGGACCTGGTATAGATAAGGATTGCCAGGCTCTTAACTGACTCATCCTCGTTCTGAGGCTCAATGTCCAGACAAATCTGGGCGTAAGAAGAAATGTGCCCTTACCAGTCACTTGACAAGTACAACCAAAGCTTGGAGCAGAGTTGTGAACTTTTAAATGAGCCACCAAATAACATGCTTGTAGGCCTGGAATGATCCCCCGCATTTGAATAATCATTGCAGATTTGTACACCAAAGAGGTACTTTGCCCTTGAGGTCATGTAGCTCCATCTGGCGCATCTTTCTTTAATATGCCTTTTCATTTTAAAGACCTCAACAATAAACATGAACAAGCTTGTTTAGAATTAGGCAAGTGTTTCCTTACCAAAGCACAGGTACTTGACATAAAGTGTGCTCTCAAGAATGAGCTCTGGTAATGGGCTCCTATTGTACACATGTCATTCTCAGGCACAAATGAAGTAGTGGAGAGCCAGCAACAGATTAAGACTACAGCAAAGTACACACTAAGTTAATTAAATACACACAAGCATTGTTCAGCTGCCTGAGTCACAAGAGAAGATGTGGCAGCTCCTCATGAACCACTTTAACACTAGAGCAACAGCAAGTGGTTGCAGGCCCTGGAAGCCAATGCACCCAATCCTGAATTCAGGCACTTTGTGTCCAGTGCAAGCCCGCTACCTCCTCATTGGCTTGCTAGCCATCGGGCGCCGCTGTTCGGATCTGCTTACGACGTCTGCCAAGGTTTGTCAGAAACTTCAGGTACCATAACACCTGCAGCGATTGTGGCAGGCTTACATTCACCAGAGGAAGTCACCCACAAGCTTACATTCTTCTGATTAACCACAATATCTCTCTCAACCAAATAGGAGATTGCCTGCACAGATTGCATTTGACAGTCTCTAAGAGTCTTCACTGCTGTGACATATAGTACGCTTTACTTACATCTTGTATGCCTTGGGTGCCACGAAGCATGCTGACATTCGAGCTTTCCAAGTCAACTGGTCCGATGCGCCAGGAGAGCTTGTGATTCAGGATCTGCCTCCGAGACCGCCATTTGCGCACAATTATAGGAGGTTGCCCTACATGTCAATGACGTTCTCCTGACTTTGTCAAGCTGATGGAGTAGATGAGAAGGGTAATGTCAGTACAGCAGTTCATTGCAGCTATGTCAGAGGACAACTCACTCAGCTCGCCCAAGGTGTTAAAGGCATGACTCGAGGGTGAAGACGGGTATGAGAAAGCTTGACGGGCAAAGGCGCGGAGGAGAAGCTTACCCAAGAATGAGATTTTACTGCTGCGCACGGCAGAACTGGCAGGGCAGGCATTTGGCAGAAATTTCTGCCACAAGGAGTTGCTTCCAGCCAGGCTGTCCCAGGCAACGCAGGCACAAGAAGCCCTGGATAAGTCAAGCGGCTCCAACTTGGCAAAGACAAGTAGCAGGATCTCGTCTGGCAGGTCCTGCCATCTGACTGCTGACTCATCGCAAAGAGCTGCCGCCTTCTTCTGCTCCCTAGCTCTGAGCACTCCTGCTTGTTTAGCATCTCGAATGCAGGCCAGCCGCTTGGTCCTTGGGAAGTGCTGCTCTATTGTCATCAGAAGAAGATTTAAGGCCTGCTGGTGGTAGGTGCTCCTGAACACAAGGGGACAAGCTTCAAGGGCTGGCAAGCTTGAGACCCGCAAAAAGACCAAGGGTCCTCTACTAAACGGACAACAAGGAATGTTTTAAAGACCATTCTGTCTGGGGGACTTTGTCGCATAAGCACAGATGTTCCATTTGATCCTGCAGTGCTGCTTGGTGAGCTTTGAATCTACAGGATGGGTAAGAAGACAAAGGGAAGAAGACTGACCCATCACAGCAGCTAGCTGCAGTGTGTGCATCTGCAACAACTTGGTCTTGCGTTGCTTTTGGCAGGTCAGAGTACAACCTGACAAGAGCTGTCAGCTCTTGAACTGCTCTGACATAGTCCAGCCTGCACAACACGGGCCTTGCTTGGTACATTCTTGAGGAAACATGGTGAGCAGAAAGAAACCTCAGATACACAGCGTACCTTCTGTGCAAGGCCTGGTCCAGCCCAGCTGTCTTATAGACCTCATGCGATATCTTGTCCTTGCGGTCATCATCGTCTGAGTCGGAGCTAGAACTGGCTGGCTCTGGTGCACTCTTGCAGCGCTTCCCTTTACTTGTGTAGAAACGCACACTCATACCTTGTGGGCCATCTTCCTTATAGTCTACCTTCCCTTGAGCCGGTTTACTCAGAAGCTTTGAGAGACTTGAGCAAGCTTGCGCACTGCTTTGTCAGGCTCAAGGAGAAAGACGTGGTATGAAAACTTTTCCTTAGCTTGCATAGAATGAGAAGTCCAATGGGGTCGCTGTCAACGCGAAGAGTAATCAAAATTATCTGTGCGATCCTTCCTTGGTCTTTCTGCATCTCGAGAGAAGCTTGCATGACTCATGCATATTCAGAACACGAACACAGGACTTTCAAAAGTTCTTGAGTAGCGACGGGTCTGGAATAGAATTCGAAATCTTGAGGTAGCTTCGTCGATTCCTGAGGCTCCTTGCCGTCCACAAAGAAGGCTATCGTAGTCTTCCTGATCAGCACCACGAGAGCTGTAAGGGGCGCAGAAAGCGTGAGGGAAGTGAGCGATGCTGAGGAAGAGGGCATGCTACGTCGTCACATTCCCCAGAGTTGCCATCAGCTTGGTTTCGTGATTGTAGCATGCGTCTTCTTCTACGCTGCCTTTCGTGTCGCCTTTCCAATAGCCAATAATGACCAGTAAGCTTCCCTTTTGCAACCTGCATGAAGGATTCATTCATCTGCTCTGTCTTTCACTCTGCCTATTGATGCGAACCTCCCCTGGATCAAGCTCACGGTCCATGCACAGTGGCCGATACTATCACTTTGCAAAGCAGAAAGGCGAATCTAGAAGCTTGGTCTGAGGAGCGACGCGCTTTCGAGCCTGGACCGGGCAAAAGTTGTGACGGAGCTGCCAGCAACGGCAGATGGCAGGAGGTTCCTGCAAGCAAGTGGGTCGCGCAGTATCTTTATGCGCTGCGAGATCTTATCGAGAGGCAATTGTAATCTGGAAACGGTGCAAAAGTGAAAGTCTAGGACTGTCGGTATGGGAAAGACTGCTTTCTACGTAGCTGATTCGAAATGACCTGCTCAACAAGCGTTTACTAAGTAAGACGACCATATAGGTGCGGAGCTGCTCCTCTCGACGTAGCAAATTGCGATGAGGACTTTTTCAAGACCTGGCACTGGCATGACAAGGCAATCAAATGTGGTGTAAAGAGACGCAGCCCCTCCGAATTATCAGGCTTGCTGAAGGACAAATGGGTGGCAGTTGTTGGGGATTCGATTGGCCGCATGCTTTTTGCAGCTTTCCTCAGATTGATGGGGGCCTCAGGTAAATATGCTGGCCACTTTACTAAATACAAATTTAATGCTGGCAAGCCATGGACCTGTCTTAGTGACAGAACGCAAGCCCAAGCCACCTCTGTAGGTAAGCTAAGGGTGGGTCTTCGGGAAAGAATCGAAAATCAAAGCTCACCACCTCTGAGAACATGCCAAGTCTGCAGCTCTTTGGAAGCCATGTTTGCTATCCAGGTGCAAGGCCGAAGTGCAAGCAACTGTCTCAGACAGCGTGAATGTGCAGATCATGCTTGCTGTTCTTTGCAAGATCGATGAATAGGATCAACAAACTGTTGACAGCTTTCTGCTGCTTCAGGTGACTATTCAGTCACAAAGACACATCAAAATTTTGAGTACACGCTTCCAGAGGACCTGAAAGTTTCATTCTTCTGGGCGCCATATGCAAAGGATGCTTCAAATTTGATTTCTTCGTGGTAAGTCTGTCCTGCCTTCTCACCAAGAGTCATCCCAGCAAATACAGGAGACACGGATGACCAACCACACTTACTGATTGTGGAGGAGGCACAACGCTGTGACCTAAGTATTCTTGCTGCGTCTTCTAGTACCTGGGCATCTACCTGAGCTGTCTTTGCGAGGCAATAATCTTGCACTTGACCTGTGGTCTGTCTGAAGGTTGCATGCGAGACTCCTCTGTGAGTGTCGTGTGAGAATTGCTGGTGAGTGCAGGGCTGGGCAGGGTATCAAGCCGGACGTCATGCTGTTGAGTGTTGGGCTCTGGCACATGCTCCATGTGGACTCCCACGAGGCCTTTGCCAAGGATCTGACGGATTTGGGCTCTGCCATGCACGCCCTCAAAGAGCCCTCTGACCCAAGCAATGAGCACAAGGCATGGCCTCTATAACGCGGGACTTTAAGAATCATAATTTGCAAGGCTCAGACAAGCTCAGAAAAGGAGGAGCCTCTATACAAAAAGAGGCAGGCATGCATTAAGGGATTGATGATACTCGTTTGTGGCTTCTATATGCAGGTCTCTACTCTGCAGCATCTAAAGTGGATTTTATACTTCGTACGTTTTGTGGCTTGTGTTCAGTGCATTACAATTTTGCATGGCTGTAGGGGCAGGAAAGAGGGGTGCAGATGTTTCTATGCAGCATATCCAGCTTGCGGCATGCAAAGCTAAAGACAGAGGAGAAGAAGCAGCACATGACTCCTGCAAATGTCAAGGCCTACAATGTAGCCTTGACTGAAAGCAGGCTGCTCAACCCTGACGGACCTGCAGGGCTCATTCACATGCACTCAATGACAGAAGGTAAGCAAGAAGGAAAATCCCAAATTACAAAGGGTAGTCCATATTTAAAGGATCCTTGAAGAAGTCTCATTTGAGTAGGTGCAGTATTGCAGGATTACTCAGAAATGACCAGCTTTCATGAAGGAATAAACAAAGACTGCTTCCTGCAGGCTGTGGTGAAGAATGTACAGAAGACGGCATCCACTACCACAATGCAACCTATGATGCAATTCTACAGACCTGGGCCAATCAAGTTGACCTCTCACATTTGCAATAGCAGTCAAGACTGGGCTTTGACTTGTTTCAGCCAGGAAGCTGTTGCTCCTCGCTCTTCAGCCGATTCCTCCGATAGTGCTGGTAGAAGTAAAGCTGCTGACTGTGCAATAACTCCTGAAAGAAAGCAGAAAGGTTGTCAACAGATTCCTATCGATGACCTGCGCGGGAGGTTTTCCAGGATGGGCTTATTGACAGAACTTTGCCTTTGAATAAGCTTGACCGATGAAGCTTTTGCGACAATTTTAAACAGCTTCAGGCAACATTTCCTGCTCATTACTTGACCACCCAATGTATGCCCAATGCAGTCTCAATGCTTGGTGCTGGAAGCTTTTCTCCTTCTGTTCAAGAGCTTGCTTTCCCATCTTGCCAGAAACAGACCTTGGAGTTGTTGCTGGCCATGCTATTCCGAAAGTCTCTGCTCAGAAGCAATTCTAGAAAATACAGACAGTGTGGGTATCTGCATTGCATAACTAGTCTCAGTTTTGACTTGACAGGAGAGCAATACGACAAAATAAGGGTAGAAGGCGGTCAGGATTTAGCATTTCCACTGAGAGCTTACATTATGTAGCAAGCATACTCAGGCTGCCTCCAGTATGAGAGGTAGTTCAAGTAATTGATAAAGGCAGTGTCGTCAAAATATCGCTTTTGGGCAAGCCCTGTACAGATGAATAAGGGTCAGACCTTGTGAACTTGCAAGCTGTAATCAGAACTCTCAGCAACTTCTCAAAGCTTTCTTGCATTGATGGAAGATGGCCACACAAACATCTTAGAGAAGGTCTCACAATTGATGTATTGGGGGCTGGCCAAGCTCTGAATGAATTCAAGCTCGATCTCAAAGCGCTTGTGGTCGCTGCAGCCCACAGATTCCTCGGTAGCCCTGCATGAGTTTCTTCCATACTGTCATTCAGCAGACAGGGTGAAAATGCAAAGAGATAAATCTCAGTCAGTATCATTGTTCTTACTGATGGCTGTTTGCAAGTCAGAAGATCCTTGCCTCTGCACCTCAGAGCTCATGACTCTACTGGAGTGGCTGTATGCTGAAGAATATTGGACAATCACATCACGGCAGGGCCCTTGCAGCGGCAAAGGTCATTGGTGCTGGCCTGGAACGCATCGTTGAGACAGAGACTTTGAACAAAGTAAGGGAAGTGAATTGTCTTGCAGGCTTTGCAGCCTCAGACGTATGCAGAAAGAGCTGGCTTCGTTGCGATGGCAATACGGATACCAGCGTGGAGCTGACTGTGATCTTTTGGCTCTGTCTATGTACATGTACCCATGATCAACTCAGCTGATCGTCATCATGACCTACAGCTGATCATGCATTACTATATATATCTCCAATCGTCGAGGTTTTGCAAGATTATATATTTGGAGCGTTTCTCAGCTGCGGGCTTTCTATATCCTGCCATGGAAGACGATGACATACCTGATGCTGTCCCAATCGAGACGGCTCAAGGAGGTAGTGGTGCGCTTCACGCAGAGGACGAGCGACCAGGTTTTCTCTTTCGCAACTCCTTTTGCGCAGCACGTGTGGTGATCCAACAACAAAAGAAACTCAGCGATGAATCCCGCAGGCTCAGAAGCTACAGCTGAAAGAAGCACCGGTGCAGTCTCCTCGTCAGGACGGGGCAAACCGGTGCCTGTTCTGATGATCACGGGATTTCTTGGCGCTGGAAAGACAACGTATGATGCAACACATCAGAAGCAGACTTGCTGCTCACATAAATACATTGGTGTATGCTTATCATTGAAAGCTCAAGCAATACTGGTACCTTGGTTTGGCAAATCAGCTCCTTTACTGCCATTGGCCCAAGAGGCGATGCATCATGCAGAACAGGTTGATTCTAACGCATTTGATCTTCCCTGCAGACTCCTCAACTATATCTTGCTAGAGGCACATGGGTATAGA
The DNA here is from genome assembly GCA_963920765.1 of Ulota crispa. Lineage (NCBI taxonomy): Eukaryota > Viridiplantae > Streptophyta > Bryopsida > Orthotrichales > Orthotrichaceae > Ulota > Ulota crispa. The sequence continues at coordinate 12,951 of CAWUCP010000004.1, forward strand.
TGTGCTGTAATTTTGAACGAATTTGGCGAGTCTGCTGGGATTGAGAAGGCCCTGCTCAATGACAGCAAGGTACGTCTGTGCTTTGTGCTGTTCTTGCATACAGACTTCCCTGACACAACTCCATAGATCTGGTTTCATACAGTGAATGCAAGTACCAAAGCTTGCTATAAGCAAGCTGCTTTGTGAGCCTGTCATAAGGGTATGTAGGTAGCCATGTCTTAAGAATTTCATTCATGAGATCTAGTAATTGAGGCATCTAACTATATGCAGGAGAATGAAGCCTTCCAACTCCAAGATTGGGTGCAGCTGAGTAATGGCTGCGCATGCTGCTCTGTGAAGAATGACTTCGTCAAAGCCCTGGAGAGCCTCATGAGCAAGGAGGGCATGTATGACTACATTCTCATCGAGACTACAGGTACATATCCCTGCATTTAGACCTCCATGGACATCATTCTCTCAATTGCAAGCAGCATAACATGTATTCTACCACCGAGATCCTGCAAAAGCCCTAGGACCGCTCTGTCAACCCTGTGCTTGCTGCTGAAAAAGATGCAATGTTCACAGGATTGGCGTCTCCTGGACCTATAGCAAGCGCACTCTGGACGGATGCCGAACTGGAGGCTGGCGTCTGCTTGGATGCCATCCTGACAATCTGCGACGCCTCCAACATAGTGCGCCAGCTGACAGAAGAGCGGGAGGAAGGCGCAGTCAATGAAGCCCAGGAGCAGATTGCTTACGCCGACATCATTCTCTGCAATAAGGTCACTCACTCATCTCCTCGTGAAGTGAATCAAGCCGTACCCAGTGCAGGAGGCCACTTGTTAAAGAGGGGCATGTGCCTAGCATGCATCAGTATATAAGCTCATCAACAGTACCTCACAGTTTCTTCTATAAAATTGGTGTATGTTGAATTTGCATGCCTCAGCAACTGGCCTACGAAAACATCTCTCCTGTCACGCCTTGTCACAAATTTTGATTGCTTTGGGTGCTGTGACAAGGCCTATACCTCTACAAAGGGTGCCATCATTTCCCTGAAAGAGAGACTTTTTGCAGATCGATCGTCTGTCTGGTCCAGAAGCCCTTGCAGAGGTCAAAGAGACCATCCAGGGTCTCAATGCCGAAGCTCAGTTCATTGAGACTGTGAGGTGCAAGATCGATCTTGGCCAGATTCTCAATCAGGGAATCTTCAACCCAGAGCGTAGCAAGCCTCAAGTGACGCTGAATGGAGCTTCGGAGCATCCCCAGAACTTATTGCCAGAGTCTCATCAGGAGGTGCTTGACTTGAATGGCAAATCTGTGAGAGCCAAGTCACTGAAGAGCAGGCCTGGCAAACATAGGCATGACACCAATATCAGAACCATCCGTCTGGAAGTCCCAGGATTCCTTGACATCGACAGGTAATGCCGCTGGCCTGCGTTTGCTGCAGACTGAAATCAAGTGTCCTTAGACCCAAGACAGACTCTCTTCTACGAGAGTGAATAAAGTTGCAACAGTGCATATACTACTTTGTTACTTAGCTTGTTACCCTGAAGTTGTCAACATGCCAATAGATTCTGAAAAGCATTTGCCAGGAATTCAAGTTGACAATTTTTCTGCAGATTGAAGTCTTGGCTTGACAGCATTTTGTGGGAGGAGGAGGCAAGCACAGGCACCATTTTAAGGCTCAAAGCTTTGGTGAATATCTCCGAAGGGGGAGGTCAGAAGGTCGTTCAAGCTGTCAGAGAGGTGTACGATATACAAGCGCTAGAAAATCAAACTACAGATCAGTCACCTGTCAATGAGATTGTGCTTATAGGCAGACATTTGAATGAGAAGCAGCTTCTAGATTCTCTTGGCACCTGTTTGGCTCGGACGTAAGATAACAAGGGCTTATGATGTGATTTAAATTGGGGACAGCTCTCTATTCCCACCATGTGAGGTATTCAAGAGGTTCTGACATGTCTTCTGTCAAGTAAGCAATAATGCAAAATTTGCTTCGTCCTTTGCATCGATCTAGCATATACACAAGAGGTACATGTGGCATACAACTGGAATGACATTTCTTATATCCTTAGTACATGTTTTCCATCTTACAGCCACGATGTTGTTCTCAATGCCCACAGCCGTGCTTGTAGAATACAGCAGGCTTCTCATTATTTCTTTCCAGAGATGCCTCGAAGAGCCATGCGCTCACGCAAGCTCAGCTTCTTCCCTGAAGGAAGCTGGCTGCCACCTTGCTGAGTGGCTTCTTGTTTGCTCTCAGCAGGCTTCTGGCTTGAACTCTTATTTTCAGCCTGATCTCTCTCACCTGCTATCCTAGGGTCAGATTTGTCATTGGCAGCTGTCGTGGCCTTGTCCACCGCTTCCACAGCTTTGCCTGTCTGGCTCTCAATTACAACCTTTGTGCCTTGCTGCTTGTCAGCACTTTCTGCTTGCTCTGCAGCTCGTTCTTGGGGCTCAGCTCTTGGAGCATCGCTGTCATCATCACTGGAGTCCAGGTAGGCCTTAAGTAGAGCAGACTTAGGTTTCCTGGACGCAGCTTCGTCTGCTGCAGCATGTCTCTTTGCAGGAGGTGGCTTGCCTGTAAACAATGATTGAGCTCACAAGCAGTAGGAAAGCCATCTAAAAGCTATATCATAACTTATAGATTTGCCAGTCCATATCCAAAGCAGCTTAAAGATACTGTGAGACTGCCCTTAAACAGGGCAATTTTCTGCAGAAGATGTCAGGAAGCATTGTTTGATGCCTCCTGAGCAGTGTTGCTTGTGATATGCACCTCTTTGACACCCTTCTCATGCAGGCCCATACAGATTATGACAAAGTCGCACTGTCCTTCCAGGATATGCACAACTCCTAGGACAAATCTAACAGATGTACGGTAAATCAATCGCAAGAGTTGCTGCAAGTTTTGCCACACGCTTGAATTGATCAAGACATACCTTTCTTAGGAGATTGCTTTAAGATGCCTGCTCCGACTACCTCTGCCTCCTCTGCAGCTTCAACTTCTTTTGCTGCACTGATTTCGGCACCATCCTGGCATTCTTGGCCTCCATCCTCCCTACCTCCTGGGCTTGCATCACTGTCAGATCCTATCAGAGCCTGCAAGACAGTAGCGGTCGAGAGGGCAGCTTACTTTCCAGAGCAGCATTGCTGTTTGAAAGTTGGCCATATAAGCAGACTTGCAGGGTCATATCAGCTAATGAGGTTACTGTGCAGCTTGTCTGTCTTCAAACAATCTATTGTGCTGAACTTTCTTAGCTCACATTCCTCTTCCGTCTGCTCTTTGTCTCCTCCACCTCCATATCCTCCTCCTGACTGCCAGACTCTACATCTGTCTCAAGAGTCGTTTCCGGCTTTCGCTTCTGTGTTTGCCTTCTGGAAGCTCTGCGTGGCTCAGCCTTCTCTGTCTCTTCTAATTCTGATTCCCCGTGACTTCTTGTCTCATCCTCTGGGCTTGCTTCCCCATCTTCAGGGTTATTACTGGCCGTCCGACCGCCTCTCCCCACTCTGAGAGTCCCTGACAAAGAAGCTGCAAGCTTTGAGCAATATGTCTCATTACATGTGGCTTCTCCTTGAGCGTCCCGTATCAAAATCATGGATGCGTGATATTAGTCATCCAAGACTAAAATGCAGCCAAGGCTTTGCCCAGGAAGAATGCGACCTATGGAACCTGCACTTTCATACTCAGATTCAGCTTTGGGTACATGCACCTCTTCCCCAATAGCTTCAGAGAACGCACCTTTCTTGGTTTTGCGCTGCTGAGGCCTCCTCACAGTTGGCTTGCTGATTTTACCCCGCTTCCTGGGGACAGACTCTGCCTCTGCTTTCTTCCTCTTCTTGGGGCTGAGGTCTACCCCAAATTCTTGCCAAGGCCATCCTGATAGCCTGTGGCACGAGACAGTAGCCTTTCAAGAGCTGCAAATTGAGAGCACCCAGCTGCTACAATGAGAGCAGCAAATCTTGGTCTCAAGCACTGATCTTGACATAGGCTTAGTCCTCATTGACCTACTCTGAAATGTTTCGCAACCCAAGATCAGGCAATCTCACAGAGAGAGGCTGAACTTTAAACTTTAGGCACAAAGCTTGGTCTGTGTACAGCATTGATCTGAGATCAACCCAACAGTCGTACCCAGCATTCTGTACTAAGGCGTGCAGATATTTGCTCTCAGCTTCCCGCTGGACTGCTTCGTTCCTGCCTGCTTGCTTCTCTGCTGACCTGAAGCTGCTGCTTACCCAACTGCATTGGAAGTACCAAGCTCAAGTGATGATCCTGGTCAAAAATGGCAGAATTCAAGGGAATTTGAGGAATTACATGAGTATAGTCGTGCTTAAAAGAGGTGTGCAGGGCAGGTCCTTGATGGCTTGATGTAGGATGCAGTGTTTCTGAGAGATAGGAGTCAATCTTGAGCAAGCGGACTGGTGATGAAAAATCGAGTGCTGTCGCACTTAAACTTGCTTCAGCTCAATTAAAAGGGTTTTCCTCCAGGCTTCTTGAATCCTCATTAAGGATTCAATGCTTGTCTTCAAATGAAACACCCCAAAGCGAGGAGAGAGGCAAGACCTTGAGTGGACGAAGCTGAGTTTCGACTTGAGGCGATTCCGGAAATGCTCCAGGCTCTCGATGCCGCCTGCAGCTTTTACCATTTGTAGTATTTTTGAGCAGTCAAGGCTGTCGTCCCAGTCTTCCAGAATGACATGTGTGCAGTCTTCCTCCACTTTGTCAGACACCTTGCCTCCACAAAGCTGAACCTACCAGGTAGTTACATAGTTTCATGCACTGCCTCTTTGGCTGAAGTGAGTCTGAGGGGAGATCTGCTATCATCTGCAGGTGAGGTCTGGCAGGAAGCCTGAGCATTTGTGCCAGTGCCATGGACTGGATGCATTTTGCAGCTTGGATGCTGTTGAGCTTTTTGCAAGTGCAGGAAGGCAAAGACAACGCTTACCAGCAGATGCAAGTATTTTGCCTTGCAAGAGCGCAGGGAAACCATATCGTCATCTCCTTCCCGGAATTTGCTGCTCAAGAAGATGCAGCAGCAGCCCCTGAAGAGGCTGCTCAGAGGGATTGGATGGCCCAGACCAGTCAGCTCCTTCTCCACATCAAGAACAGCATATGTCGCAGTGTATTCACTGCTCCTGCTTGCCAACAGAAGAGCCAGTAATTATTCCAATAAATCCCTCTTGATCATGAGATGATTTGAGATCCAATTAGCTGCTGATCTCCTGATAATATGAACTATATGAGGAGATGCAGAGTGTTGTCAAAGGCTGTTGCAATTTGACTATAAAGCTGATAGATTCATGAGGTGCTTGATTGCTTTCGTCAAATTGAAGCACCACTATCTGCGAGACCCTATCTCAAAGTATGACTATGGCCGTGCCAGCTCTGCTGTGGCTCTTACCTGGAGGAAGGTGGAGCAAGGAATTTGGGATTCGCATCCTCCATTGAGATGTGACGCTGCAACAAGGCCTTGACATCACTGACTGTGCAATTTTCCGTGTACCTGCATCACTGAGAATGTGCAGGCATAGGAAAGAACTCCACATGCCATCCTTCTTTTGGCATGATCAGCAATACTATGGTCAGCTCACAGATTGGACTTGCTGCAGTCTATCAAAATATTGTGCAGATCTGCCAGTAAGAGCCACACAAAATCATCTGCCAAGGCAAGGCTTTTTAAAAAGGAGAAGCCATCGCCACACTCATCATGTGAGAATCACTGATTCAGAAGACTCACAAGTCTCCACAGCAATCGAAAGCTTTGTTCTGATTGCGAGACTCCTTTGTGAGGAAAATGTAGTGTCGGGGGCAGGCAGGTATCATCCTTCCAGCCTTGGCAACGTCTAGCAGCCAGTCCAAAGTGAGGACATCATAGTTCTTCTTGATCCTTATGCCCACTTGGTAGTGAGCAGGATTTTCCGACAGGAAGTGGGTCACTGCAGGCGTCATGTTCATATACATCTGCACACAGCAAGTCTTCTCTGTCTCTCTTGCTTGTCAACTGTGGACCCCTGCAAATTCTTGTGAAATAACGACAGTCAAAAGGGCTCTTACTCTAGACTGCTTGCAACTGTCAGCCTCAGCAGCATCAAGACCCTTGATGAGAGCCTTAACAGGTATATCATCTTGTAAACGCAGAAGGTGACGGCTGGAAATGCGGATGTTAAAGCTTCAGCAGTCTGCTTCCTCTTGATCTCTTCAGATACGACATCTTTGTGGCTGTCAAGAAAGGGACCTGGCCTCCCAGCTCCTTGATGAGCTTGGAGATGGCGTCCCTGCTCTTTGGCCCCTGCCCAAAGCTCAGCACTTCAAGCTTGGCTCCCTTCAAAATGTCGGACTTGCGCTGCACCTGAGACACATCGATCGGAGAGTAGAGAGAAGAGGCCACTCCGGGAGCAGTCTTGGCTTGTTTGCCTTTCGCAGCAGCCTTCCTTTTCTTACCCCGCTGCAGCCGCCCCTCACCTGCATCATGGGTTGCTTGTAAATGGATTGACCTTGGGGACATTTACTTAATGCCCTATACGGCTATCCATCAACAGATACGCTTCAAAATCCAGCACAAGCATTGAGACACGAAGCAGAAGTGCTCTCAGGAATCGTGGCCAGTTCCAAGTTGACTTGGAAATGCAGACCTGGGCCTTCCCTTCTGGCCTCTGCCTGCTCCAAAAAGTCGTCGTGCGTCTGAATGTCTGCTGCATCCTTGTCCCACCGAATCTTCTGGACCCTGGCAGAGATCTCCAACTCAGATCCATTGGGTGTAGCATACAATCTGGGCAGCTGTCTGGCAGCAGTTGATGGCACGTCAATTTCCTTGATCAAGAAAATTTGGTCTTGTGAAACCAATCACGGCTTGGATGAGTCACTTTTGGTCCTTACCTTGGGAATCTGAGGCTCTGCTGTGTTGCAAAGACAGAGCTAGTGATGAGGCGTATATCTGCCAGGACCTGCAAGCAAGCACAGCTTGTAGGAAAAGTTCGCCTTGTGCAGATCACTACTAGCTTCTATCAACGCTTTAGGAGACAACACCATGCCAATGCAGGTCCAGAGGGACTTAATTCGCTTGTGATGAAGTATTGCAAAGCTTTCCTGTTGCAGCTCCATCTCAAAGGATTTTTTCTGCATGTAGCAGCTTCACCTTTGAGCAAGGTCTTCTGTCTACTACAAAAGGTTCTGACCTCAAGAACAATGGACTTGAAGGGATCAGCAATCCAGACATCTGGTCTCTCCTTTGCATGACCCGTCACTTTGTAGCACTTTGGGTTATTCGGGCGCTTCACATTTGCTTCTAGGAAAAGCGGCTTCAGCTTGTCAGATATCTGCTTCCGCTCCTCATCTGAGACGCCTGTGCCAACCCTGAACCACCAATGAAACCTCAATTGATATCCTGGCTATTCACAAGGATCCACTCACACAAGATGGGCTGCAATTTCTAGTAGCAAACTAGCTTTGCTTGCTGTAAGAAAATCACTCCACAATCTGTGAAACATTCGAAGAGCAATTGCTGGCCTGAAGGGCGGTCAGCACAGACCTGCACATCGATATGAAGCTGGACGGCCTGGTCTGCCCCAGCCCGGGCTTCTCCGCTAGTGCGAGAAGATACTCGGCTATCTCGCCCCGACGCCGCCCGGTTCCAAAATGGCCGCCGATCACTACGGCATCGATGTCCGACACAAACGCGTGGTCCGGCTTCAGCTTCATCCAGGCGCCTTTTCGGTCGTTTGCTACCCAGCGTGACTCCAAGTCTTTCACCATGATACCTTCATCCTGCATTGGAGAGGCCACGATGTTTCCCTTCAAGCACAAACGGGAAGAGGGCTGAGGTTGAATGAAAGATGTGGACCTTTCCCCAGCCAATCCATCGAGTGTCACAGCAGCGTAGACAATGTAGGCTTTCGAGGCCAAAGGCAGCACCTGTCCTCTCAGAGCTGTGTCGAAGGCTTCTTGGATGTCTTCTTCGTTCCGTGAGACCTTGGAGACGGGCATGGCATTGAGGAAGCGGCGGTAGGGCACCAGGGCAAAGACACGGCCCCTGACAGGGCTGCTCCCTAGCTGCACGCCAGCTTCTGGGGCGTCTGAGATCATGTCGCTCAGAATGGCATGCCTGTCCACCAGGCTTCTGTGGATCACAGACTGCACAATAGAGCTTTGCTTTCATTACAGCATGCATGGCAATGCTTCTCGAGATTATGCCTGAAGCCACATTGGCTACCTTGAAGCTCAAAAATGAGCCGTTCAGCAACAAGCAGAGGGGACTGTCCCTCCCGCTCTCAGGCAGGTAAGTGCAAAGGAGATCAGTCCTTGTCCAAACCTCTTCACAAAGATTGACACACATTAATTTAAAACTATCCAAGCTTTATGACCCGAGGAAAGCTGACCTCCTTGCCATTGTGGAGGACGTCAAAGGCGACGCAGATGATTTCGATGTCCTGCAGAGTGGGCGCCTGGTACTCTGGGTCGTGCTCCACAATGCTGCTCCTACGATAGACCTCCGTCATCTCCAGGCGGCTGTTCGCATCCGAAGACTCGTTGGCCATCTTGAAGGCTGACTTCAGCCCACCGAAAGGCTCGAAGCGATTGCTGCAGAGAGAAGCTTCATTGATCTACCTCTGGACAAGCGTCAATCTACTGGCATAACTCATGGCAATCAGGAAAACAGGTGCATGACCGGTGAATAACATGTGAGCTTATTGATCAGTGACCTGTTGTTTGCCGAGGTCATTGCATTTCTTTGCGATTTGCCTCATGCTCACCTTCCCTGTCAACCTTCTGCTCCTAGTCACAGCATTTGACCTTGCAGATTTTGCAACTGCAGCAATGGCTTATCAGAGTGGAAGGAAGAGAGTCGCTCACTCCTTCTTGTTCCAAGCGATAATCTCACAGTCCAGGATGTACTCCTCAACTTTGACCTGCTCTGCAAGAGCAGAATTGAAGAGCGTGTATCCCGACTGCTCCCCGTGATCAAGGCCGTTGCGGCTGTAGTAATGCAGCGTGTCACCTTTCTTGTGTATCTGCATCCTCTCACCTGCAGCCAGCATGCGACCAATCAAGAAGTGCCTCCAGACTGCTGATTTGCCTTAGGAAGCAAAGCACAGGGTATTCAGCCCTCTGCCTGAATGGTAAACTAGAGATCAGTAAGAGAAAATTCAGATGCCAGCTAACTTTGATGTAAAAACAGAAGACAATCAGCTATAGATTCTCTGGATATCATCGGCTAAATGTACCATCAAATTTGGTCTCTATCACGAAGGCTTTGCCCTTCATCTTCTGGGAGATCTGCTTGATGCCACTCATCGTGGCTGCCAGCTGAGCCCTCACAGGCTGACCAGGCTCCACATCCTGTCACCCAAGGTGAGAATTATGCTTCATAGAGATGAGAAGGTAGATCCGCATACCTTTTTATCAAGATGTTGACAACATCAGTCTTCTCAAAGGGTCTGGACACGTAAGTAGAGAAGGCAGCCTCCCATTAGTCAATCTGCAAGCAGAACGTTTATGCCCCTATCTCTTCAGCTGCAGGACCAATGCAGGACTTTGCTGTGCCTTGCAGATTGAGAATCACCTCGTTGAGTATGCGATGCTTGGGGTCCCTAAGCTCATTGACGACTTGCTTCATGTTCATGGTCTTATTGAACAGCTTAATGCCATCCTCATGGTACTCCTTGAAAACCGTATTCTCACTCATCCCAATCTGCATTGTTACGTCCAGTCACTGCTGGTCTCGGGGTATATGATTCATCAATTATGGTTGCATTAGGTGTGTGCTGATCATACCTAATTGTAAACTCCTGTACGGCGACTTTGGAAGGAAAGCTCAATATCAAACAAGATGTCGCAGGCAAGAAGCTCAAAATTGCAATGGTGTAAAACATGTCTATGATTTAAAAGTACCGAAGGTCTCTCTTACAGAGCGCTTATCAACTTGTCATTGTGAATCTCTGATTAAGATGGCTGACCTTGAGGTCTTTGAGGATGATGCAGATGATCCATTTCATGAGCCTGGGGCTGGTAATACGAATCAGCCAGGCTAGGACTGTGGACTTTGCAATCCCGGAAGCAGCTGCTAGCTCGTCCAGCTTCTTGTTGAGGACGCCAACCTTCAGCTCCTTCTCCCCCTCTGTGTTGGCCGTCTTGCCGCAGTTTGTCCTCAAGAGGTACTGCAGAGTATTGCAGCCTGAAGCTAGACAATGTATGCTTGTAACCAAGCTTGAGATGCATCGGATTCAATTTTGGCTGCAGTCCATTCCAGCTACACCATGACTTACAAGAGATTCTACACCGTTGCAAAGCCTCTGAAGCCACAGCATAGGATTGCAAGATCTTGAGGGCCTACAGAATGCCTACCTCTTCCATGACCAGTGGGAAATTCCCAGCATGTTTGGTGGGTGGCTTCTTCCATTCGAGAGCTCTCTGGGCAGATGAGTTGACCTTTGGGTCAAGACTGCAGGCTTTGATCAGCGTGCTCACCAATTTCTGCTCCTTCAGCTCATAATTGGCCCTCT
>CAWUCP010000005.1:0-16000 GCA_963920765.1 Ulota crispa
AGAAAGCCTGATCTGTCTGACTCATATCATATGGCGAAGCTTGTATGGGCCAATGATCAGCCTGTGGTGAACAAATACATATTGGCTTGCTTAGATCGAGCAGAGCTCCACTGATGCAATGGAACACCAGACATCCCATGCCAATCAACCTTGGTGGTTGCGTGCATGAGTAAGTTCCTTCCTTCCTTTTTACTAACGCTACTCATATCGACCTGCAGGCAGACTGGCGCTCCTTTGCCACCTGTTGAAGTCACATTGCGCCTGCAAGCAATGCAGCTCTATCTCCAGCAATCTATCCAAGAGGGTACTGCTTGACGCCATCACAGGCTGAAGGCAGTATTGGCCATTCGTCGCCACCCTGTGGCTTGCTTTGCGTTGGCATTGTTGGAGTTGCAGCTGTTGTTACCCAGTCCTCCTCTTGCTGGCTATGCCGTTTTGCATGATCGCGATTCAAAAGAAGGCCAGGTAGCCGACACTTAAATCAGATGCCAGAGCAGGCTGCCTGCAGACAAATGAAACTTGTCACGCAGCTGCAGCCGAGATGGTGGAGTCCATCAACTTTGCCATTTACAGGGCATGAATTGCAAGCGAGGCAAGACACGAGGCACATGAGCACTTTTTGGGCAGAAGCAAAATCATGCCTGGTTACGGCGAAGCTTGCAGGTGCAATGTAGCTGCAGAGTGGTATTTGTTGGCGGAATCCAAAATTCTAGTCTGAAAGGCTCCATGCAAACTGATCCATGATGACCTCACCAGTGCCATAACAAAGAATCTGAGCCAAGGCTGCAAGCTGCACACGTGGCTATCAAAACGCAAAACGACAAAGTTTGTAGTACATATTGGGTGAGAATTGAGTATGTTACAACTTTTGAGCCTTCCCAGATTGAAGCAACTCAATGCTTGCCATTTTCAGCTTCAATTGCACAAGTCAACCATGTCTTCCAGTTGACTCTAGACTCTGCACTCAATTTTGCTCACAGTAGGCATGAGCCAGCATCATGTGACATGCACATTAGATCTCAGATCATCAATGGGCAAGACAAGACCAATGTGCAACATGTATTTAGCAAGCAGAGAGCTGCAGATCCGTGCATTTGCGGACGGCAATAGGGGCTTTGCATAGGCACGCATGCTGAGTACGCGAGCTGGTCCATACATGGAGATGCCCCAGCAGGTGTTGCATCGTACCTAGTCAGTCTCATCTCTGCGCGGGCTTCCTGCCAAGTGCTGGATGGTGACAGCTGGGCGCCAGATGTGCTGCGTCCCAAGCACCATGTGCTGGCATTCAATTTGTGGATCTTCTGTTGGGCAACCTTCCTGTGGAAGTTGATGTGCTGCACTTTGGAGTCGCCAAGCACCCGACATGGGTTGCTTCCAAGATCGCGCTCCTCGATCAAATGCAGGCAGGATTGCTGCAAAGGACAAAGGACAAAGGCCCGAGTAGAGTGCCATCTTCAGCCTGGGTACAAGCCAGCCTGAAGTTGGGAGTTGATCCTGGCAGCGACCTTCCTGTGGAAGTTGGTGTGCTGCTCTTTGGGTAGCCCAGCACTGATGAGGGCCGCTTTCAAGTCGGGCATCCCCTCCAGCACAGAGGTGGTCTGAAACCATTCCAGGGTCTTGGTGTAAATCTCGCCGTTTTCTGGGGCCACTTCGGCTGCACATGCCATTGTCACGTCCAGAGGCATTGGGCCCGAGGAGGACGCCAATTTGGTGCTAGCATGGATGGTTGCAGCCTTGCAGTCTGCGACTCACATCAAGCTTTGGAGGGTCTGGCATGACAGGGCGCACAGAGCGAGCACAAACAGTGGACATTGAGCATGAGATGGCCGGCAGACACGTCTGCAACGAAGTGTGTTCATTGCAGTCCTGCGCCAAGCAACCCAATAATCAAGAGATGTCGGACCCTTCAGTCAAGACGGCCCCTGGTAGCTTAGCGGAGGTTTGTGCAGGTGCATGCAGTTGCACAGGTTTGTTGATCTTTCAGATCTGACACCATGCTTGTATAGCGGGAGCCAGTCTTGTTTCCCAAATCGTCCTGGCTTGGGCGTGGCTGCAGAGACCCCCAGCACAACATGATGCTGCTGAGGCAGCAGCTGAACTCGCTCAGGGCTGTCTGATATGCTGTACCAGACAATACAGAGCAGACTTTGGGGCATGGAGCATGCATCGGTGGGAACGCCAGCATATGCATGCCTTTTTGACTGCGACGGGCTTGCTTAAGACTGCAGGGCACAGCGACCCCTAGGCATGCCATCAGGGAGACTCATTACGGCTTGAGGAGTGATGAGGAAGATTATCGATGCTGCTGTGGATGTGCATTTTCATGTACACTTGCAACAGGCTTGATTGACAGCGGCTGTTTATCAGTCCGTCTGTCATTCTCAAAATGTCTGAAGTCTCCAAAGATGCAGTCAATACCACAGCTTGACTTTCAGACTCAAAAGACTTAACTTGAGTTGGGAAAGATCTGCCCATGATGAGGCTTGCAAAATGATGAGCACTGAACTCTGAGGTTGCAGACATGGCCAGAAGATGGATGACGTGACTCCTGTTGCTGAGCATTTTGCTTGCAGGTGCAAAGAGAGAATCTCCTGGTATTGCAGACAGGGCCAGAAGACTAGTGGCGGAAGATCTGTGGATCACCAGTCTGCTTGCGGGCAAGATCTGTCAGTCAACAGACAGATTGCAGGCTGAGTCAGAGAGTGGGACGGTGCAAGATCTGTAACTCACCGTGTTGAAAGGGCGGAGGGGACGATCCCCTGGGATTGCAGAAAGGTACTGGTGCAGGCAGCCCCAATAGTCGAAAAAGGAGATCAGGTCCTTTCCCATAGCTGCTTCCTCCTCTGACATGTGTGCCTCAAGCTCAGCATTGCTCCACAGGTGCACAGGTCCTTTGGGCTTGTCCTTATGCAGGCCAGAATTTTTGCCTTTGCCAACATGTGGATGCTCTCTGGCCTTGGCATTTGCCTGTTTCAGAAGAATCGCTTGTCACAAATCACGAGATACGACAGGTGAAGGATGTGATCAACAAGAGCTCATGTGCCCAAGGTCCTTGACATGATATCTTGATGTGTTATTGGCTCAGGATGACGCACAGAATCATCAAACTTTCGCTCTACCGAGCACACGGTAGCAGCGTTGGGTGGCATTTCCTGAGAAGATAGGGTATCACCAATAGAGAAGTCATATATCATATCGGTAAACTCAATGGATGTACATCTAGCCTGAAGGCACTGTCACAAGCAATGCACAGACCGCATCTGCAAGCTTTTATCAATCAGTACCACCACATGATTATGATGAGCATCAGCGACCCAAAGCATGTAGAGTGTGCACCATCATGTGTGGGCTGGAAGCGTACTTGTAGGGTGTGCAGGCCTGCCAGTAGTGTGGAAATGTGGCATGCTGGACAGTGCTGAGGACTTTGCAGCCCAACTTTCATATCATATCCACTGTGCATCTGTAGTAGTATGACAGCCTATTTCAGCAGTGTCACCAATGCTCCAATGGATACTATATAATGGGCACTCCCTTAATCATCACAGTGAAGACTTGCTTCATTGCATGGACAAAGATTGAGCATGATGCAGAGCACTTGGATCACCTTCCGACTTTTTTTTCGGAGTCAGAAAAGTCAAAGATGTAGCAGACTGTACATTGCCAGCGACATTGTATCATCCACTGGCAATGGCAAGGGCAGACTTGCTAGCATTGCAAACCAGACAGTGCTTTGCCTCAAGCGGGTACAGATGAGAAAGCTAACTCGCCGCCTGGAATCCAGTTTGCCCCGCCACAAGAAGCTTGTTGGACGTCAATTGAGCTCTGGTGGGTAGATCTTGAAGGCACTCAGCATTGCCCCGCGCGGAAGATGCAAGCAGATGTGTACTTGAGTTGTGCGGGTGCAGATGTGAAAAGACAGCACCTTCTTGGGAGCCAATTTGCCTTGCCGCAAGGCGCTTTTCAAATGAGTATTGAACTGCAGTGGGTAGATCTTGAAGGCGACCAGCATTGCAGAGGGCTGGGTCCCTCGCAGAAGATGCAAGCAGACATCATCAATGCACATGGATGCAATTCATGAAGGGCATTACCTCCTTGGGTGCCAATTTTCCTTTGCGCAGGGCGCTCTTCAGACGGGAATTCAGCTCCGGCAGATACACTTGGATGGCGAGTGGCATTGCCGTGTCTCTTGTTGCAGCATGGAGCAATCTCCGCGCCAGGAACCTCACAACAACATTCCCCTTGCGCTGGTTCACCTCTCGCGCCTTGGCCACCTTGAGCACGTGAGCGAGAGCAGACTGGCCCCGTATTTCCAGATCCGTGCACTTCCCCTTCATCTGCATGCAGCACTTAGATTCGATGAACTTTGCTTGTGTTGGATCTCCTCTCGCGCTTTTGGCTACCCTGAGCACATATGCCAGAGTCGTCTGGCTCCGTACTGCCAGAGCTGCGCAATCTGCCTTTGATTTCATGCAGCATGTGGTGTCACGCATAGCAGTTTCCGCAGGGGTAATGCCCAAATGACGCCTGGCAGTGCCAGAACCTCTCTGTCTCTACTGTATTCCATCTACATGCAGCATCTGGACCCCCATCAGCCTGAGAAGGTGCTCTTCAAGTCCTGTTCTACATGCTTGCCATTGGCTTTGCAGTTGTGCACCTTGCATGCTGCAGGCTGTCACATGCACCTCTCGTGTCTGCAGTTGAAGAATCCCAAATGATGTTCCTCAAAGTTGCGATGAATGTATCAGTGACAGATGCATCGGTCACAGGCCTAGAATTTTTCCCTAGCAGCCTTTCATGTGAATTGGGTTGCTCTCAGGGCTCTTGAGCACAGTCACATGAATCCCTGCATCTGTCTGCGCAGGCTGTGAAATGTGCGTTTCCAAGCTCGTCTTGCGAAAGCCGCGGTGCATGACATGCTTTCGGTGTGCCCCGCACTCTGGTGCCGCGGATTGCGAGTACAAATTCTCAGAGATGTGTTTTTCAAACATTCTCAGGCATGCTGCCATTGCATAGCAATGGCTCTGACCGGCGCAGGGGCCTACCGACTGGACAAACTTCTGGTATTCTCGAGTCAGCTGCTGGCTTCTGGCCTTCCTGTTGCCGTCATCGGGTTTCGCGCTACAAGAATTGGCTGCAATCCAGGTCTTTGCTATATCCACCCAGCGTTGGCAAGCTGCATCAGACACAATCTTGTGGCATGCGTAAGGCAGGGAGGGACGGAAGGAGGGAGGGAGGAAGGGAAGGAGGGAGGAAGTTTACTTATGCGCAAACCATCAAGGGTGATGACCTTGCAATGTCTGGTGTGTCATCGAGCCTCTGCTGTGTCTAAGCAGGCCAGCTAATGAATGCAGCGCACAAGCTGCAGCCGCTGCTTGCGACGAACATGCTGCGAACGATGGTGATGGTGGTGATGAGGAGGAGGAGGAGGATGATGTGATCAAATTGCTCAGCATACTCCCAGCCTACCACCAGAAAACCATGCAGTGCTCAAAAGCGCCTGATGGACAGTCTCAGGCTCCCTTCAATCCTGGACAATCCCAAAAATGCGAGTGCATTTTCCGTAAAGTGCCTTGGTCACAACCACGCAACAGCTCTTCATGGCCTCTGCACTGCCAGCGCCACCCTATTGCCTAACAACGAATGCAATGACATTTGATGGTGGTGTTAATATCTGCCCCAAGAATCTGATGTTTGTGCTCTGGCAGGGCTCTCTTGCTTGTTGTTTCCCTATCTTGTTTTCAAAAAAAGGACAATTAACTTTTTTTTATTGATTACTATTTCAAGGAAAGAGAAAACCTTGGCATTCTGCGATGATGCAAAACTTGCATCTATATCCCATATACAACTGGGGAAAAAACAAAGAGAGGCTGCAACATGTGCAACTGAAAATTACAAAATAATTCGTAGGATCCAGTGCATGCATCTGAGGAGAGACATCACGCCGCTGCATGCTTCATAATTGTCTTAGTCAAGCAATGGCGACCATTGGTTCATTACGAGACAGAAACCCACTGCATGCTGGGCTAAACAGCATGCTTGGTGATCAGAGCGCAACATTCACATCCTGATATTGGTGCGGACAGATTATGGTACTGAAAGCGACAGTGAGTTGAGTGAACAATACCTCGCTCGTATTCCTCTGCTTCAGTCACATCCCGCTGTGTGTCCTCATATGTCTGCTGAGCATCGAACATGTCCTGTAAGCATTGCAGTCCCACCAGAGTAAGGGCAACTTCTGGGATGAACACAATCAATGTGACCTGCATTGCAATTACCATTTCCTAATGAAGCCTCTGGGACTACTTTTTGCCCCTAAGTCTCACAACAGAATACTGTCCATTGATCCAGATGCAATCAGGTGAAAAAGTGAAATTCATTGTGGGGGGTATGAGCATGTGTACAGCTGAATAGATTGCAGGCTGCTGCATTCACAATCAATCCTAAGGCAGTGCTGAGGCTCGCTGTGGCAGTCAGAAGACAACAGCTGGACTAGAGCATAAAACGATGCCATGATCACCCCCCCCCTGCGGGCGGACGGAATTGCAA
Organism: Ulota crispa; assembly: GCA_963920765.1. Lineage (NCBI taxonomy): Eukaryota > Viridiplantae > Streptophyta > Bryopsida > Orthotrichales > Orthotrichaceae > Ulota > Ulota crispa. Next base: position 6,547 of record CAWUCP010000005.1, read on the forward strand.
ACCATATGTCTTGAATGAAAACTTGTGAGCAGCAAATCTGAGATAACCGCCTGGCACACAGCAATTCCTTCGGACCATGGAGTTTACAAACAAAGTCCGCAGATGTGGTCGTGGCAAGCAGTGCGTTCCTGTCCGTTGCTGGGAGGGCATGCAACGCTGCATTTCTTTGGCAGGCGGGCTTGATGAGTGATGATGTCGTGGCGAGGAAACATATCTCGCGTATATCTTCTCCTTTGCATACCTTGGCAAGCCTGATGCCCCCCCCCCCCCCCACACACACACACACACAAACACGGGCGGGAGAGTGCACCTGAACAGCAGCACGATGGGTTGAGTAGGATGCGGTCGCTTGCAGATGGGCAGCCTCTGCCTTGGCCATGAACTCAGCTGCCTTGCGCTTGTCCCTTGTTCGATATGCTTTGGCACGCAAGTTGGAAGACATCTGCTGCTGATCTTCAATCTCGTCAAAGTGCTTGCAAGCCTGCAGAAGCGTTCCTCTGTTTGCAGCAAGACACACTTGCATGCAGCATGTGCTTGGTCTGGTTTGCACCTCATGGTCATCATTAACATCTGCTACTCCTGCTGTTTGTCTGCTGAAAGCAGCCAGCAGAGTTGCCTTCATGAGGTGGATGCACACCTTCTACAACAGCATACCGTAGTGCCAGGAAAAGATGTCGTTTAAGTAAATGATTCGGCACGGAGCCGACCGGCTATCAGAAAGTGCATGAAAATCCCCGCGGATCCCCATCCGGAATAAATAAATATAATCTACGCTCACGGAGGTGAAACTTCTGCCTGTTACTGGCCTGGGGGTTCCCTTGCAGTCACAGGCTCCTGTCCAGTCCTTACAGGACGAGACAGACAGGTTGCAAGCCCCTCCGACCCTTTTCCAGAATATTTCGATTATTCTCGTCAGGACCAGACTGCCAATTAACATACTAAAGAGAGACCCTGACATTTTCTAAATATCATTTAATCCACAGCAGGACCCGACCGGGTGTTAGTGGCGACGTCTTTTACAGGAGCTACGGTATTCAGCACAAGGACCTGACCTCATTCACTCTGTTGGCCAGGGTATATTAACACTGTTGGTCGGGCAAGCCACAAGCAGTCCAAAGAATTCACCTCATTCATCCTGGTGACAGGGAGTCACACAGCTTTCGTGCATCATTCGCAACGCATGCAAAAAAATCGAGTTGATTGGCAAGGGCACACGCAAGGCAAGGGCCTGACGTCATCCATCCTGTAAAACACGCTGTCATAGTGCTTCAAGATGTCATCTATCAATCAGGCAGCCACGCATCGGTGGTGCCTTCCTGAAGCATTCGTGGCAAGTGCACAATCAGCGCAAGCACCTGACCTCATTCATCCTGTTGGCCAATCGTTGCGCTTTGGATTCGGTAAGGCCCCAATCAGTGCAATGAACCCACCCCATCAATCCTGTTGGCAAGGGGTCATAGAAATTCTGGGCATCGTCTGCAATGCATGCAGCAAGGCAAAAATCTGACCTCATTCATCCTGGTGGACAGGGAATCATAGAGTTTCTGCGCATCATCTGCCATGGAGGCAGCCACATATCGCAGCGCACTGCTGATGTTCAGCTCCAATTGGGCAATCACCAGCCATGCATTACTGGCCTCTGCATCCATCAGCTCCTCTGTCTTCGGCGTCAGATGATGCCGCAGGGACACTCTGCATACAATGACTGGATGATCAACCATTTTTTGGATAGCATTGGCATATATGCTAGAATGGGTTTGTTGGCCAGCAATTGATGCCCGTTCCTAGTGCTCAGCACCAATTGGGACAGCACCAGCCATGCAATGCGGGCCGCTGCATCCATCAGAATCTTGGCGTCAGATGCTGGCGCATAGCAGGTCCGGAACAATGGTCGGCACTTGAAGACTATCATGTATGGCTGAGTTGATACATGCATGCAACCAACAGCTTAGAATTGATGCCTGCTGCTATTGCAGCACTGAACTTGTGTGCATTCATGGGCTGTGTCTGCTGTGGTCCTGCAACCTTCTTCAGGGATTTTGATGCATGAACAGTCATTCTCCATCCTCCTGCCAGCCATGCTCTGTGTGTGTGTGTGTGTGTGTGTGTGTGTGTGTGTGTGTGTGTGACTGACTGTGGGGACTGATGCACACACACACACACACACACAAACTGCAACCTTTGATGCTTTCATGCAGGCGCCAAACATGCGCATCCTTGACTGGGCATGGCAATGTGCATTCAAAAACACCTAGACATATGCTTTGCCATTGGTGTAATGTGGTGTCAGCTTCAGTGGGCAGTATAGTCGTTACGCTATTGATCATCCTGCACACGATAACTCTCAAGAGTTGCAACAAATGCTTTCGAAAGGCACATCCGGGCCGGTCCCCACTTTTCCTGCTATGCAAAGGCAGTGGCTGATGCCATCTTCCTGACGCAACGCCAGTGTCTATGCACAGCAGCAATATGCCAGATTTGGCCATTCTCAACACAGGGAGGACCCACCCAAGATCTGTGAGCTGAGTGCAAATCCATTGCACCCACTGATGATGCTGGTCATAGCACAGATGTCTTCATCACCATCCTGAGTAGTGTGTTCACATTCCAGATCTGAGAGTCACATGCAGATGAGGTGAAGCATTGAATATGCTGGCCGCGGAACAGATAACTTCCATGACTACATTGATGGAAAACATCCTACTTTAGATACAAGGGGTAATGAAGGTTGTCTTGTTGATAATCCAACAAACATAGACAACATATGATTGATGCTGTAATCCTGCTCTGGACACCAGCTGTGGTGCTGAGCAAAACTGCTTTCCTCAGTACTATTGTAAATATTATTGGGCATGCGTCAGCCTGCACTCGTCTGAGATTGCGCATACTACGAGCAAACCCCGATACACGAAGACACTTGCAAGCTTCTGATTAGCCTGATGCATGTCTGAGGAGAATTGCATGAAGTCTCCAAGGCATCAGCTGCCCAGCCTTATGACAATTATACCGACCCAGAACAAGATCTGTGGGACCTTGCAGGTATCACTCCACATGAACGGCAGATGTTGCAAAAGTTTGGTCTGGCATATTGCACTGTCATGAGGCTGGGCATTTGAGAACATTGCAGACCCAACGCTTGAAAGCAGTATGCTCTGCTCTGGTCACTGCATGCTCACAAATTAGCTTCTGTGTTTTATCCATGCAGGCATGCTTGCCATCACCACAAGCCATCTCAGCTTGTCAAATGGCTCAATGCAGCAATGAAGCTGATCTGCACCATCTTCAATAGCCTTGGCATCTTCGATGAGTTTGGTCACCAAGCTTGTACTAAACAGATTGAGATAGCTGGCTGACCTCTCAGACTCTTGCATGTCATCCCTTTCAGGCACAAACACACACTTTGGGCCTTCAAACAGTTTCATGCTGCCCAGTCAAGTGCAGGCCCAGCTGACAGATAGCTGGAGTGGCTGCATATAATTTCAGCATGAGAAGCTGTTCAGTGATTGTCTGTTCTGTGCTTCTGCCAACACAATCCGAGTGATTTCAAATGTTGACCTGACTTGTCGACAAAAGTGCCAGCGAGGCTGTAGTTGAGACTGTGCAAGTGCAAGTGGGTCCAGAGCAGCCGCCTACACCTGGCAGCAACTTCTCATGCCTGACAAAAGGAACTGCCTAAGAGCTGATATTTCTCAGCGCACTCCTACTGGGGCACACCTGGCAGGGCTGAAGTGCGCAGGCAGGTCGGCCACAGCCGTGTGAGACTCCAGCAGCGCCTTGAGGGCAATGCAATTGCCCAGGGCAGGGTATAGAGCCCTGTGGGCTGATGCAAATGCGCAACAAATGCTCGGCAGCGTGCAAGTTCAATCTGATTATATCAAAGTCATGTGGCAGGTCGAAGGCACACCTGGCAGGGCTGAATTGCGGGGGCAGATCGGCCACAGCCTTCTGAGACCGCAGGAGGGCTGGCGCCAGCACTTCTTTGCCCTCACGGACCACACCTCCATGTTTCTCCTGGTAGTCCAATGCCTGTTGCAGGTCATCTAGCGCCATTGCCTGCCAATCATCATCTGCCCCTGCAGCAATGTCGGGATGCTCAGCAATGCCACAGGTCTGATCGTCCATGTATATGTGGTTACTGAAGTTCCTCTGTGCCTGCAGCAATGTTGGGAGACTCAGCAATACATCAGGTCCAAGCAATGATCTATGCGAGGTCGATGATTTCCTCTGCAGCTGCAGCAATATTGGGACACTGCACAATGCTTCAGGGTCGAAGCAGGTCACGTGTGCAGAGTCAATTCAAGACCCTCGCACAGTGAGGTACAGACGTAGACCGGTAGCCGCGTTTGTGTGCGAGGATCTGATGCCAGGTGCATAGTCCTGTAGGGCATGTGAGTGTTGTAATCGTGGCAGAAGGGCATATTTCCCAGCACAGGGGGAGGAGAGAAAAACAGACCTTCCCCTACCACCCCTTTTCTGCGACGTCCCTCGTGCAACAGCTTGCTGCCTATGGCATTGTCGCAATCAGACAGCCACATCTGCATATGCACGACTGCTCCATGCCAATGCGATGGCAAGGCAGACGGGCATTTGGCAGTCACATACTGCATGACATTTTGGCAACAGCATTCTGCACATGCACCATGCAGGTCGCTTGTCAGGGTCATGCCTCAAGCCTGGCTAGATAGCCACACAGCTGCGGACCAATTGCAATTCTCTTGAATCAGAACTATTACAGAAGTTCAGGAGACACACGAGCCTCCGGCATCATGGGCACATTCCATGCTCAATATTTGCAGATCCATCTGTCAGCGTCAGGGCCCATGAACAGGGCTTGCAGCCATTGTTAGGAAAGAGCGGATTCTGTTGCTTCTCTGTTGCGCCAGACTGCAATCTTGCAGCAGCATATTTCACTCTGTGACAGCATGAAAAGGGGCAAGGGTCTGTTGCGTACCCATGGAATCTCTTGTCAAGGCCTCATCCAGCTGCCTGTCGTCCAGGTAAATATACCAGTCATTGTCCCGTTTCAGCTCCTGCCATTGCAGCCACTGCATGCAGCAAATCCATTCATCAAGATCCTGGTTCATGGCAATTGCAAAGCAAACTTGGCACAGGCAGTAGATGCAACATGCAAAAATTGCTGCTGTGTTCTGCTTCAGACATGGCTCCTCCAAGCCATGGACTGAGTGCTGTGGCGAAGTTCACCTCTTCTTCTTCCGTTTTTTGAGGAAAGAAGAAAGCAATATTCAGGCCTATGCTTGATGTGATAAATAAGTCCAAATCTTCTCTTTGCCTGCAGGAAATTTCTGAATGATGTTGTATGCTGCTTGGCAGCTTCACTTGCACGTTTGTAACGCAACAGGCACATGCATCTGCCACTGGCAGAAAGTAATGATCTTTGCAGAATTGATTGATTGCTCATGCATGATTGGTGCATTGCAGAACTGAAATGAAGCAGATTTATGCAACACAACAACCTAGCAGCGCGTTGGTTGAATGGATCAAATGATTTTGGTTGAAGGGACCAATGAGTCAACATAGCAAGGCTGGGTCTTACAAAGCTATCAGAACGCTCTGGCATGCCTGCATCTTGATACTTTTGGGAGGTCTGCAGAAAAGGATACATCAAGACACATGCAACATCTATGGGGTAATTGCGTCCTGATTCTATGAATCGCAAGATTGGGCTCAGGTGCAAGCTGGAAAGATGCCCAGTGAATGATCTTTGACAAAGATGAATGTGCACGACAAGTATTCCCTCAGAGCAGCGGACTGGCACCTGCCTCCTGCTGAATGTTCTTCTTGAAGGTGTTGCTGGCAGACAAGGTGGGTTTGCGCATGCCCGTCGCGTCCTTGCCATCCTCCGAATAGGTCAACATTGGCAGGCTCTCAGGGGCCTGTGGTTTGCATCAAGGCAAACTCACTTGAATGTGCGTTGCCTCATCTGGCATGGTGGCATGTTGGGTGCTTTGTCACAGGTCCGGACACCAGTATGCCGGATGTATCTGGAGTCAAGTTGATCTGTGGGCTCAGTGACACAAGGCCACAAGCTGATACACAGGTGCTGACCGGGTCTTGCTTGACTAATGCATGAATCTGACTGCAGCGGACTCCAGTATGCCGGATGTATCTGGACTGTGGAGACAAGTTGATCTGTTGGCTCAGTGACACAAAGCCACAAGCTGATACACAGGTGCTGACCGGGTCTTGATTGACTCATGCATGAATCTGACTGCAGCCAAGATATGAGCACATTACTATCCGGCAAGACCAACCAGGCAAAGCGATTGCAAGACATGTCCAGATATTGTGAGCATGCAGATGGCCTGTCTATGGTCCTATAAAATCCAATGTATACATTGACTGTCCATCTGCTGGCTGGACAAACATGTTGCTGCATCAGCTCTACGACCATCATGACACCAGGCCCAATGAGCTGAGTGGAAGATTCACCTCATCTGTAATGGACAAGACCAATCTCAGCATGTTGCAGAGCCATTCGCGTGGATGCCACAGCCGCATGGTGCTCATCATGAGTCTGCCATTTGTGGAGAGATCGGTCATGCGCTGCAACTCCCCTGTGAAGAAGCTTGACCTGCAATGCAGCCTTGCCTGTACAAATGTCTATTGCATGACAAACATATGCAAAGGCCTTGCCTGTCGCTCTGCGGCTTGCAAGTACTGCTCAGGGAGCTGAATGCAAACGTCCTGAAAGTCAAGGTCACTTGTTGCTGTGTCAGTCTCAAGGCTAATGATATGCTGCACAGAGCATTGGCAAGCTGCATAGGATATTGCAAGCTCCTGAACGTCAATTGTCCTGAGAAGTCTTATTAAGATAATGCAGCTATGTCTCAGTTACAATCTTCTGGCCCATTCAACAGCAAAGACAAGATGACAACCAACTGTTGTACCCCAGCCAGCCTGCTGCATTGATGGGCTTGAAGGGCGCAGGCATTTGGGCCTGAGCTGAAAGGTCATCATGTTCAGGCAGGGTGCCGCAATCAATACTGCAGATGAAACAAGACTCACAAATTCATACAAATCAAGCTGGTCATCAAGTCCATGACCTACAGATTTGGTGCCTTGACTTGATCAGAAATCTACCTATGCTCTGATGTGCAGAGCAAGGTCATGAATGCATGTATGTCCAGCACTTTGTCATGCTGCAGTAGACCAGTACAGAGGTCCAGACGCCTCCACAAATTGTGCCTGGATTTGAAGATGCATAATGCCTGTATGAGGTGTGCATCTTCAATACCAGCTGAACATGCTGCAACAGGCAGGTCAGGAATGCGCACAGGAGCTGATGCTTTTGCTTGAGCTAGGTCATGAAGGGTGGGGCATATTGCAACAGGCAATCGTGTAAGACATTGGAGTGCGTACAGGAGCTGGTGCGTTTGCTTGAGCTCGTTCATGATGCGGGTCATGAAAGCCAGGGCATACTGTCCAGGGTCACCGCTATGCTTCTTTCCATTGACTTGGTGAAGCCCAAGCTGCTTGATCTCGTCCATATCCATCAGCTCTTGGCTCAATACTTTTGAGGCCTGTTGTGCCCAGCCATGCAGCTCTGTCCTGCAGCAGAGAATGCAAACCTAAAGGCAGTCCTCATTGGTCAATTGAGGAATGAGTACCATGGTAGATTTGAAAATCATGTGGGTAGACCAAATGTATGGATTGAGCAACCCCTCCTCTAGCAGAATTGAAGGCCATGTGGGCTGGCCTTGTGGATGGTTTTGAAAATGGCTTACAACAGCCAACGCAAAGACCGATACATCCAGCAACAGCCTGGGGACATGTGCCTAGCCCCGTGAAGGCTGGAAACAAAAATTGGTGGTCTGCGGTGCAAAAATGGACAGCGTTGCGGTGCAAAAATGGACAGCGCTCCAAATCTAGAGATTTGAACTCAAAGGCAAGGTGTGAGAAGATCCTCCTGAGCATCATTGCCGGTGCCTTGCTAAGTCAACAACATGCATGAGACCATTGAAATCATAAGGCAGGCATTGCATCTGATGGAAATGGCAGGCTGGGAGGCTGCATGCTCTTGATGAAAGAACCCACAGCTGCTGGATCAGATCTGCCTCCTCCTGATGCAATTTTGAGGTTGGGTAGCATCTCGTGAAGGTCGTCCTCTGGCTTTTAGTGAGAGCTTGTGCGCTGACACGCTGCCTGCAGATTGAAGCGCTGTCAGCATGTCAGTTCACCAGTAAAGGGCAGCTTGATCCTGGCAGCAGATGTACCAGAAATCGTCATGATTATGGATTGGCTCTTCATTCCAGGACCAATACCGACAGGGTAGCCCCGCCTCAAGCCTATCGAGCACCGTGTGGAACGCTGTTTTCGTTCCTTCTTCCTTCAGATGAGGAATATCTGCATCCAGCAAGACTTGAAAGAGTCTTCACCTCAAGCTTGCAAGTCTCTGGCAAAACCTCAAGCTCCACTCACCGTCCAGCTTCTGGTGCAGCTTTTCAATCGAAATGGGCAGGTATGACTCCATCTGTCAAGTCGTCAACAGCCCAACGGCTGCTGATGGGGGCGCCAGAATGCTAACGGTGCTTTTCGCCCTACTAGAGTCTGACCGAGGCTTGTTTAAAGACAGCCTTCTCTACACAGAGTCAATATCATATTGCTCATCACCATCCAAAAACAGCGTCGGAGGTGGGGGCTGGCAGCGTCCATCTGACCTGTACTGCTCAAGCAATGAGACATGAAAGACAGCATGTATCTTCATGGTCTCAGGCAGTAGCAATATGTATGCAACAGTGCCAATCCTTTCAAGGACCTGGAATGGGCCAACATACTTCGGCAGCAGTTTGGCAGTCCCAGGACTTTTGAGTGCAATGTTCCTAGTGGAGAGCAGAACCTCGTCCCCCACCGTGAACTGCTTGGCTCTAGCCTTCCTGTCATGGTTGGCTTTCTGCCTTTGCTGGGCGGACAGCAAAGACTGTTTGGCCTGAGCTATGATCTGCTTCATCTCATCAGTAAAGCGGTTAGCAAGGGAGCTTCCAGAATCAGCTGCTGCGGGCTGACCTGTTACCTTGCAAATACCGGCAGGCGTATGAGAATGATGACCATAGTTCAGCATAAATGGAGTTGACTTAACAGACTCTTGATATGCATTGTTGATGGCAAACTCAACCATTGGCAAGTGTCGGTCCCAATCTGCCTGATTAGGGCTAACATAATGCCGCAGCATATCCTCAAGCACTCTGTTCATGCGCTCCGTCTGACCATCAGACTGTGGATGATATGCAGTGCTCATACTGCGCTTAATTTGCATGAGCTGGCAAACCTCAGTCCAGAAGGCACTGGTGAACCTGGCATCCCTATCAGAGATCAGCTCCTGAGGCGCTCCATGCAACTTGAACACTGTATTCAGGAACAGAAAAGCAACATCAGCTGCTGTGCACTCTGTTACCGTGGCCACTGCATGCATCATCTTGGTCAGGCGGCAGACAAA
>CAWUCP010000007.1:0-24289 GCA_963920765.1 Ulota crispa
CACCAATTGATAGACAAATATGGAATGCCACACAGGTTGAATGGCAAAATCGATGCTGTCCGAGGCCTCCATCTTATTTTGCAGCACAGCACAGGCGTCCTGCAGGGCACATGAGCGCACAGTCAGGGACACAATGAAGCAGTACCTCTCAAGGCCTATATCACACATTTGCCTCAAGCGAATGCAAGACAATCAGATACACAGTTGCGGAGAGTTTGCATGAGCTACATTTCTGACAAATGCGACGAAGGTGCCAGCATCTGATAACAACAGACTCTGCAGACTCTGCAAGCCTTTGTTGCAAGGATTGGCTACTAAATGAAACGAGTCACCACCTCCTGTTGCCTGCAAGCATACAGAAGGCTTGTGCCTCGGCACCCTCCAATCCGGGAGCTGAGCCATGACTGCGCCTCTGTATTCTATGGGCTTATCCAGTCTAGATCTGTCATCAGCAGAGCGATGAAATAAGAACTTGCAATGCACCAGAGAGATATCCTACATTGTGGTCCATGTCAGGCAATGAAGTGTCACCTGAGCTGTCCAGAGCAGACGGCTGCATGTCGATTCCGCCCGCAGTATCCCGCCAGGCGAATGCTCGGCTGCTGTCCCAGGTATGGCCGGCCACCAGCACATGAGCTCGCATGAAGTGAGGCCTCATGTGGGGTGTAAGGGATGCTACCTGGCGGCAGATGAGCCCACTGAGCTTCAGCGCAGTCTCGTCCCCTGGCCACTCAACACCAATGGCACGGTGCTGTGGCTGTCTGTCTACTGAGGGCTTCAACAAGACTGCGTGCTGTTGCAGGATCTGCTCACAAGCTGCTCAGCTCAAATTTTGCCTGTCCGCAAAGCAGCTGCATGGCAGTGAGAGTGGCTGAGGCATGCCGTCTGCAGCTACAGAGCAGCAGCAGTGGCCCACCGAGTGAGCAATCGGGTTGGAATCCAAGCACCTGTCCCAGAATCATCTGGTCCTGTGGGCAGCTCTCAGACCTGCTCAGCTCTGAAAATTGCTGGCTGACAGGTGTGCCTTTCAGGATCGGCATGCCCTTCAGGAAGGTCATACAGGGTGTAAAGCCCCCTGGGAGTTGCATGGGTTCTGTAGGCTTTTGCAAGGCTGCTGCAGATTTCAAGCGAGCATCAGCAGAGCTCTTTGCTCTGTCAGCATCAGTTTATGCTGGCCTCATTCAATGCAAAAAGCATGATTGGCCCACAGGGCGGCTTCAAGGTCCATGCAAGCTCAACAGATTCTTCTCCCATCCAAGCATGCAGGTAGCCAGACGTCGGTGCAATCCCTCATGCATCTGTGAGGCACCTTGCACATCTTCCTGCTACTATTGTCTCCATCTCCACAGCAATCCCCATCACAAATCCTTTGATCACGGATCCATAGGTCCTCTTGACATCTGGGTCAAGTGATTGGCACCCCGACTGTGTCCTTTCCCAGCCTGCGCCGCAATGTAGTCAGCACGACCCGTGTCTGCAGGGCCGCTGGCGCGTTCGTCTTGAACGCAAACTCCCTCGTGATGGCTTCCTCCACATTGAGCGCCAGCCCTGGCCCATGATCGGAAGCCAGTAGCTGCAGGAAGCGCTGCCTGTTCTGAGGCGTGCGGTTCGCAGGATCAGCCAGCAGCGCCCGAGCATGGGCACTTTTGCTCAGCAGCACTGGCATCAGTGCCGCCAGGGGTTCAACTGAGAAGTCCTCGTACAGCACATCGCAGGCCAGAACAACATCAAATGGCTCCAGTGCCGGGGGTGCGGACCAGTCAAACACCTGAGCAGTCAGGTGAGCTGATCGGCTGAGCTGATCGCAGCTTGCATGCGCGTTGAATGAAGGGTCCAGGTCTGCCGCATCAGCTCCTTCGGGCAGGGTGTGTCTGGTTCCTTGGCCTCGCATGTTGCTCACCATGGGTGCATCACCACCAGGCATTGCGCCTGCGGCGGATGAATCATCAAGGTCCCTGGGCCTGAATGATATGCTCGGCTGGATGTTTTGAGACATGTGTTGCTGCCCCGCCACTGCAGGGCAAGGGTCTGCATGCACGCGCGGCTCGCCGCTTCGCTTCATGTGCTGCTTTCGCCTGTGCCGATGCCTGTAGCGTTGACTTTTCTGCTCAGAGGCAGCCATTGCCTGATCAGCAACATCTGCGCCATGGTCACCATGGCGCAAAGCCTGGCCTGCATGGGGGAAACCATGGCTGCGGCTGCTGCTGCTGTCGGTCAGTCCCAAGACTGCAGATGTCTCAGGCCGACCCTGTGGCCTGGTTGCTGATGTGAGAGATGATGTAGAAGTGCAGCCAGGTGTGCTGTCACAGCCGTTGGTTCCAGAGGCTGCTGCGCTGAGGAGGGCACACTGCAGGGCCAGGGGCTCCCGGTCCAGCAGCACCACCTCCCGCGCACCTGCACAGCAGATTGCTCTGTGACCCCGGATCAGCTGTCATCAAGCAGGTGCACCAGATCTTTTCACGGCACGTCGCTTAGCAGACAACCTCAGTTGGGCCTGGTGCCGCCTCAACCCCTTCCTCCTGTTAATGTTTTCGAATAGGCGGGATGGGGAGATTGCTGTGGCAACATGAAAGTGGGCTCCAGCAAGCAGCTGACGCATTCACATGTGGCACCCAACATATGCGCGACAACAAGAATCAAGCAAAGTAGCACGAGCAGGTGTTCCATGGGAAAACCAGTGTGACAGAGGCGGCAGACGCCCCAGCAGCTGCCAAGATTGGCGGATCTGGCAGGCCGATCTTGCCCTCTTCCTCCAAGCACCTGCCTCAGCATGTCCATCAATGGAGACATCAATTCAGAGAAGGATGGATGAGAGGCCAACATCATCAACCCTGACCGCCCTAGTGATGCAAGCACCACGGCAAGAACTTGATTGAGCTCTGTCCAAGCTCTGGAGGACTGCACTGGTCCATCATGATGCAAGATGGTCCCTGCATCGAGAGTGTCAATGGTGAACGGCTTCGATTCACAAACCTGGCACTTGATGGCCCCAAGGCTTTGACAATCATGCCTGCATGGGAGCCATTCGCTGCCAGATGATGCCTCGAATTGGTATGGCTCAGCCAGGCGTCCATGATTGGATGGAATTCGGACAAATGGACAAAAGGCACTGTGGATGTAAGGAAACGACATCCGCTGCCCCTCGAAAACGAGTGGGGGGCACCATGCACGGGGAGGGAGGGGGAGCTTGCCTGCAAGGGCAGCCGCAATACCAGCAATACCCAGGCCTGCGCCCAGATCGCAGACGCGCTGGCCTTGCACCAGATGGGGCTTGGCTGCGATGAGCTCTGCCAGGGCTGCGGCTGCAGGCCAGGGCCGGGCCCAGTAGGGGTCCAGATCCTCCCTGCCTGCATGGCCGACAAGACATGAAACTGGAGATGTTGGGAAGCAGCCCCTTGCATGATGAAAACAGACAAGACAACCTCAGGCCATGCAGGGACAGTCTATGTATGGTTTTTCGTTGCAGCATGTTGGTACATGACCCCAGCTTGAAGCATGATCTGGTAGATCTGCAACAGCGCGGATGCTGCCAATCTCAATTCCAGCAGCAGCAGCGGCAGCAGCACCAGCAGCACATGCTCAGGCATGGGAAAGCCTTTTGATGAGGGACATGTAACTTTGAGGTCAACTGCACTGCTCACAAACTCAAGGCATATGTGTGAAGATGAAGCCCTGCAGGCTCTTTCACTGCGTGCTGTATTCACCCTGCCTGCAGAACACAACATGCAGACATGCACAATTGCACCACTTGTACAGAAATTTTTGCAGTCTGACCTGCATTGATGTACATATCCATCACAGCATCAACGTCATGTGGCACAATCAGCTCCAGCTTCATGCCTGCCAGCTGCAGGGGCTGCTGCATGAGCTTCAGTCCCCCAGGCAGTGTCTGCTCCAGCAGCCTGCCCTCATCCTCCCTGCAAGCAAGTGCTGGTGTTGGTAAAAATGGCGCCTCACGACTGCCACAACTTCTGTGGGCAGAGACATCCTTCGCAGGTGCAAGTGCAAGACCAGATGCCACATCCCATCCAAGCAGGCCAGACCATGTATGCTCTTTGGATTGCCTGGCATGAGACAGCATGTTGTCTGCAAGTCACAGATTCCTGTGCTTGCCAGAATCCTATGTGCTTGAAGGATGGCCTCTGTCGGATGAGAGCAGTTGGATGATAAGCTGGAAAGCACTTGAGCCCCTTCTTGTTGGGTGCGCTTAGCTTGCACCAGCCTGGGCTGGCCACAGAGGACCAAGCAAGATCTTTTCGAACAGACTTGAACTGCAGATCCAGCAAGAACCTGCCCCGAGGCCTGTCACAACCTTGGACAGGCCTGGGACTGCCGTGAGCCGTGAGCTGTGAAAGCTGTGAGAACAGTCCTCCTGGGGGAGGGGGGGGGGGGGGGTTGGTTTCGGGAGAGCCTGACATACTCTTCTCTGCTGGCTCCCCGCAGGGGTGACGCTTGCTCCACAGAAGCTGCACGCGTGGAGAGGCGCACGAGCTCGGGCAGAACGGCCGCCAGCGGACGGATCGAAGATGATCCAGGTAGGCCCGCGCACCACCTGCTCAGATACATAAGCTGGTCGTTGCCAGGCACTGGCCTCAACTTGGCTTCCAAGACGACAGCTGGAAAGCATAAGCTGTGCGATATAGCCAGCTCTCCTGCAGCCGTGGCAACGCTTGTCTCTGAGGTAACCCTGCCGGAAGGCCACGACACAAACACCGGAAAGCTGCAAGTCATCACGTAGTGCCACACACTTGGACAATAGCGATCGTGCGAGCCCTCAATAATTTGTGACTTGTCTGCACTCGGCCAGTCGTCACGAAATAGACAGTCAGGCAAGATTCCTGACGAAATGGACGGGCATGAGGGAAGCGACGAAAAGGCTTCCGTCAAAGCATATTGGCTGCTCGTCAAGAACAATCGGCTCTGGAGAACCTTGTGGATAGGAGAGGCGGGTCAATTGCGCTGTTCTGCGGTGTTCCTTGCATATAGTGATGCAGCAGCACCTGAGCCTTGCCATCTTGCAGATCATAAACTCCACAGGAGGCTGGTTCAACTATGTTGCGACTTTGCAAGTCATTGAGAATTTGGCAGGAGGTTCAGCGACAGGAGTCTCTGGATACATCATTGTGCGCGTCATGCCCTTTTTGATTTTCTTCATGCCAGCTGGAGTGGTAGCGGACAGGTGACGGCATGCATGATGGCTCCAGATTTGCCTTCTGTCAAATCAGACATTGGTCAATGAAGCAGCTTCCGCACAACAACTAGCCCACCATGAGCTTGTGTACTGTACAATATTTATGAAAGGCCGTCCCATGTATTGCATAGTCTTCAATTCGTTGAATGAGTTTATGTCATCTTTTCAAGCCTTGATTAGGCAAGCTCCTCTTACAATGCAAACACCAAGTACAGAGATCTCACGTGTGAACCAGTTGTATGGCATCGTAAGCTCACGGCTGCATTGCCCTCGCAGATATGAAAGAGTCACTATTTTGATGTGGGCTTGTATACTAGATGCAATCTTCGTTGTGATGCTGCCCATCGTGCAGCGACCACAAGAGGTCTGGTGCGTCTAACCCCATTACGGTCTGCAAAATCAACTTTCTGAATACACTGCTTGGAGCAACACTCAGCTCTTCAGCGTTAACGCCGCTGTGATAGCAAGTGCTTCATTTACTCTGACTGTGTGACGTTGCAAATAGGTTTTGAGGAATGGGAAAGCTTCTGCATGCAATGCAATGCAATGCAATGCAATGCAACGCAATTCACCTGATCCTGGCATAGCAGGTGTCAAAATGCATATTGCATCCGTCGTGTATGCTTCCAGATTGTTTGAACTCCATCATCCCGGTTCTATCTGTCGCTTTAGAATGTGCTTCGAAGACTAAGCAATACTAGGTTGACAAGCCTAATTAAGCAAGACTGGGCCTGTGTTGCCTCATGCTCGTGCAGACCTGCTCACAACAGCGCCCAAGTGTGTATTCAATCTAGCTGCCCATTCCATAAGACAAGGTCTCTGAACAATCATTTGGAACCGTCCATGGCAGTCCCACAGCGAGCTATGTCTTGACTGCATGCATCATCTATGCACCTGCAAATTTCATCTGGTTCTAGGGATCAGACAATGCTCGCACCACTGACAGCCATGGATCACATCTCCCCCCCCCCCCTCACGCCCCGCGGCAAAGCCTCTCAGAGTTGCAGCAGCTGTAGCAGTTCAAGTCTAATCAAGACTGCCAATCGCTGCCACTGGCTGCATCGCTGGCTGTATGGCTCGATGATTGCAACCTGCATTGTCATCTGTAAGCTGGCTGGTGACCTTCAAATGCACTTCATCAGCAGTAGCTGCTGTCAGAGGCTGCATGGCCATTCAACATTGCACAATCTTTCATGTGCTGTCTGATGATGTCTCCTCCGCAGGCAGGCTGAGGCCGGGTGCTG
This sequence comes from Ulota crispa, assembly GCA_963920765.1. Lineage (NCBI taxonomy): Eukaryota > Viridiplantae > Streptophyta > Bryopsida > Orthotrichales > Orthotrichaceae > Ulota > Ulota crispa. The sequence goes on from CAWUCP010000007.1 coordinate 6,436, forward strand.
CATGCTGCAGGCTGCTGTATGTGCTGGCCTTCCTGCAATTCTCCATGTCAGCCTTCTATGAGCCGGCAAAGAGGGCTCTGACTCCTCTTCTAGTCCCTCCGGAGGATTTGCACCTGGCAACCACGCTGGATTCCTTTGCCTGGTCCCTGATGGGGGCTGTGGGAGCCAGCCTGGGCGGTTGGTTTGCCTCCCGCTTCGGCACTGCCGCCTGCTTCCTGCTGGACGCCTTCTCCTATCTTGTTGCTGCCCTCTGCGCCCTCCAGCTCAAAGTGAAGCCTCGAAGACTATCCTTGCCTCTGTTGTTGATGACTAACCTTGCCTACCTTGTTGCTGCCCTCCCCCCCTCCCCCCCGGGGCGCGCCCCCCGCGCAAGGTGTGCACATTGCCGTTCAGCCGTGCCTATATCGTCGCTGCTCTGTGTGCCCTCCAGATCCAGGCGGAAACGCAGATGATTTCATCTGCATGTGTGCCATCCAATTTTCCATCCATTAGTGCGGATGTATGCCCCCAAGCTCAAGGTGCACACCTCGACAGTCCTCATTGTACAATTGGCTGACGTCCCTCAATCCTTCTGGGTGACTACCGTGTCGAACTTTGGTCGCTGCGCATGTGCCCACTGCATGTGGCCTGCATTGCTTCATGCCTTGCCTCAGCCGCAGGGCACAGACCTGGAAGTCACAGGGATCACAAAATCCCCTTGACTGCCCCATGCGCAGCACTGATTACCACCAGCTTTATAGTGGGTTCATTGCACCTGATGATCAGTGTTTGCTGCAATGGGAGCCGCTGCTTGCTTCTACTTGTCATGACCAGAAAGGGATTTTCATCACTGAGATGGATGATTGCAGCTTTTCTGGTACAGGGCAAGGTGCCAATGCAGATTGGGAAGCCGTCAGCTGAGGACATGAGGGCGGATCCTGGTCAGGCTCTGGTGCCGGCAGCTCCACCCTGCAAGCCCGCTGTCCCAGATGTGGAAATTGGCTGGGATGCAGAAGCCAAGCCGGCTCGAAGGCTGTCCATCGCAGGTGGCAACCCCAGCGAACGCCCAGGTCAGCCCACCCATCCAGGTGTCCATCTGAAGTGGGCATTTGCATATGATACTAACGGAAATTCATGTCATTGAATGGCTCATGTCAACCTGATGCCAATCCGTCTCAGAAGCCTGCATGCGATCTCAGAGCTTGTTGAGAGTGAGCTCCACAGATCAACAGTTGTCAGGGAGTGCTTGGGACAGGTATGCGTCTTGAGCAAACCATAAAGAAGCAGGTCCAGTAGACAACTGCCACACCCTCCGATGCAGATTGTTGGGCCCTGCAGATTTGATTGACAAGATGAAGCTCACAGCGCTGTGCAAGAACAAGCTGGGGCAACCCACAGGCACCCCACTGAAAGAGTTTGAAATGTGCTTTGACCTGTGTCAAGGTGCTTCTAGCAGTCAAGTCAGCTCAACACCACTTGGACGTCCAGCATTGCAGCGGATTGTTTCAGCAATCGACCTGACTCACCACATCCAACTTCAGCTCGCGTGCCCACGGTACAGCAATTTGCGCTGCTTCATTATGCCTCTGTGCAAATGCCCTCACATGTCAAGCATTTGCAACAAGCAAAGAAGAGCTACCGGTGCGGTCCACGCTGAAGTGTCGTTGCAAATCTTGCAGAGGTCAGGCTTCATGCGGCAACCTCGCGGGAGCAGTACCTGTTGGCCCATGCGGACGACAGCGGGCAGGATTTTGATGTCGCAGACGCAGCAAGCAAAGCAGAGCATGACCTAGCCTCGCATGCAGCAGCCCGCACCAGCCAAGCATCCACATCAGGACGGCCGGCAGAGCCGCCAGCCATGGGCTGCCTGGCCCTTGTGGCCCATAGTCTCAAGGATGAGCTGCAAGCGCTGCGGGACGGCTGCTCCTACCTCAGCCACAGCGGCAACAGGTACCCAGCGGATCCTGTAGGCCCTGCAGAAGCCTCGCATGCCTTGACAGCTAGACATGCTAGCTGTCAAGGCATGTGAAGCTTTCAGGAGTGCATTTGCTGCTGCCAAAGTCTTTGCAGATTTTGCATTTGCATGCTTGCAATGGCGGTCCGCTGACTGTTTCTTTTAAGCTAGTCTGTGAGGCGTGGGTTGATTCCCCTGTACGCCTCAACCATTTTCTCTGCCGTCGACTGACTTTACAACAATATTTTCCAGTACTGTGTACTGGACATGATTGTTCATTGGCCCCTATGCTTGAGGCACAACATCTGATGCTCTTCACCGTGAGCTGGCAACTTCGTTCCAAAGGCTGTCATGCAAGCTTCAAGCATGATTTCCTCGTGCAGGGATGTCATCTGGCTGGTGATGGTGAAAGCCAGCGGCGCTCTCATCTGGATGGCGGCTGACGTTCTCAATGTCAAGTTCTCCGAGATGCCCAGCATGCAGCAGCTAGGGGACCAGCCTTTCACGCTTGGTCTCATCTTTGCTTCTGTTGGCTTTGGCTGCTTCCTGGGCCCTGTTGTCTTCAACTACTTCACGCCTCCCAGGTGGGTCCAATCTTCTCTTATGTCCACTTGCCATGCGTCAGTCACGCTGAGACTGCATATTTTTTGGGTCCATCTGACTCCAGTGCCATACAATGACCCTCATTGAGTACAGATGCATGCTTTTGTGCTCTTTCACATGGGCTGCAAGTCTTTGTATGCAGTCGTTTTGATTGAGCTGGCTTACTGTGAAGAAGTTGCTTGGATGCAATCCTGCATGCAGTGCCATGGCTCAAGACTGCTCTGCTCCTCTCTTGTGGCTGTGCTCATGCAGTCTGTTTATCAGCGCACGCAGAGAGGTTTGCGAAGGAAAGTTAGGGGCATTGGTCCTCAATTGCTTTCAGCACCCATGAGGTCTTGGCAGTCAGGAACTGCTGTGTGCATGGCGCTTTGCCCAAATTTGGCAATCCAGCCAGCCTTGCGAAATGCCAGAGAGAAGCTTGATGCCTCTCTTCATCTGTCACAGGCTTCTGGCAGTGTATTGTGGTCAGGAACACTCTCAGCCTGACACAATCTACAACAGGTAGCATGCAGGTTGCAGAGCATGGCGTATAGTGCTCTTTGAGAGTGCGTATCAACAGCGCTGCAGCTTTCTTTTCAGAGGTATGCAGCCTGCTTGTCACAGACATCAGTACATCTAAGAGTGCCGTGTGGAACTTGTTCTGGCTGGGGTGGCAATGAAAGCCAGAGCGTTGCCGATTGCAGGCCGCACTATCTGCTCCGTGGCGTTGTTGGCGCCTTGTCTCTCCTGTTCATTGGATACTTGTTGATGGTGCTGGCACCCAACATTGCTTTGGTCCTCTTGTCCACGATGGTTCGATCCTGCGGCAGCGCTGTGGTCTGGGTCTACTCCACCCTCCTGCTGCAGATCCGAGTGCCCAACCAGATGCTTGGCAGGATGATGGCTGTTGAGATGGCCAGCTTCACAGTGAGCTTCATTGTGGCTGCCATATTGTACCAGTCAAGACATCATTGGCATTTGAAAGTTGTTTTGAGCCATATTGCTCCAGGCCACGCAGCATTGTGAAATTGCAGTGTGCAGGCTGCATTGTTTTGCTGTGGTTCTTTTTTTGTGGTAACCTGCGTGGGTCACATGCCATCTCCATTGAGCATGTTATGGTGGCACTGAAGTTCAGTATGCTGTCAAATCGTGTCAGATGTGTTATCTACGTCTCATGGCTGTGTCTGCAGTCCCGAACGCAACCTGGCAATTCGTGGATGTTTTTGCATATGGTGTCACCTTCACATGCTTCATGCCATCAAATGTGAACATGGTGGCACTCTGTGTGCGCTCCATGCATGTGACCTTGATCGCCCAGCACAATCGCCTTTGCAGGAGGCAATGTTCTTGTCAACTTTGCATTGTGAAAGCCCACATCCTCTGGGCATTGTGGCTTGTGGGCAGCAGTCCATGACATTTTGTTGACGATAATCTGTGCTGCAGATCACTGACTCTCTGAGTGGCTTGTTTGCGGGCGTTGCCTTGGATGGCCTCCATTTGACAGTGCGCGGTCTGTCAATTGTCATGGTGATCCTGGCTGCAATTGTCACGGTGAGAGATAGGAGTGTTGCATGCTGTCAGTGTTGGTATGCTGAACTGATGTGCTGGCCAATTGCATGTGACTGGAATCCAGCCGACTGTGGTGATATCTTGCCTCTGTCCTGCATTGTGGTGTGGTCTCATGATTCTGACAAGGTGCAGATTGGGCATATCCCTACATCACAGCTTTCAGGCTGTCTATTGCTTGCATTGCGCAAAGGTACAATGAGAGATCTTGGCAGCTTTTCAAATGCCAGCAAACAAGCTTGCAGCTCTGTGGATGCCAAACAAGCCTATATGCAGGCGAGACGAGGGAGTGCATGTTTACCTCAACGCATCTGGACTGTAGCATGACCTTCATGTTTGCTCAATGTCTGTCAGTCAATGCTGGCTGCTCCTGAAATTCTTTTGCTGGCGAGTCATGCACGACCCAGGACCCATGACGGATGCAGCCATCCTGCACTCACTGCGCCTGATGCTGAGCTATGTGCTGCAGGCCATCTGGGCAGTGTATGCGTGGGACGCATGGCAGCGGCACAAGCGCATACAGGCGCATGGTAGTTCTGGAAGTTATGAGCTTGCTGTCACTTCTGATGAAGGCGAACACCTCCTCCATGAGCAAAGCTCGCAATGAAGCTGCTCAGCTGCATGCCGCTTGTCCTCTCACTGGGTGCTGTCCTGCAGTGTAGCCTGGAATTTCACCTTGCAGGCATTTGAACGGCGTCTGGTATATCTGTACCCTGGATAGCTTTCTGCAGAACTGAGTTCAAAATTGACAATTTTGCAGTTGGCTGTTGCGTTCAACTGCAGACTTCTCTCTAGATCTGCAGCATTTCGCTAGGCGTAGATAGGACTTTCATCATCTGCATACCACTCCAGCATTTGCTGCGGGTGAGGCTGGCTTCTGCTAGTTACATTATCTGCCAGCTGTTGATGATCGTTCGGCCACATGACCGTTTGAGCAGTTGGACGGTGTTGCAACACCAATTTTATCGGATTGATGTTCTTCTGCATTTGATTATTTGAATTGAAATCTTTGAAAATCTCCTGATAGGGAGAACATGTTGATACGCACAATCATGCACATGGTGGGGACACATGAGCCACGGATCTAGTACCGGTGCGCACTATTAGCTTTGCTGTACCATGATGTTCAGCACCGATTCTGCCCGGATGGTGAGGTGAGGCATGCATCTATGCCAAAAAGATTAAACACCAATCTACAATTTGCAGCATCTAGACTTGCCTGCCCTGGCAGCCACTCATCCTGCAGTGCATTGTGCCAATGCACTGTACCAAACTGCATACGCGGTACAGCATTGCTTGCGTGTGGAAGCTGCCTACATGCCATTAGTGATCAGCAGCCAGCAGGCACAGCTCGAACTGCATCTAACGGATGAATCTGCTTCATCAAAGAGGTCATGCATATGGCAAGGGGGTCTGCTGAAAATCTGGATTGAGAGCCACCATGTCGCATGCCTCGCACAGTACTAGGGGGCATGCATGTTCTGATGCACACCAGCAATTGTGCCTCATTGCACCAGTTTCCTAGTACTAGATCTAACTAGTACTAGATCTAGATTAACTAGCTAGATCTACAGCAGATCTATAGATCTGCAGGTCAGGGCTGGAGGTCATGGGCCTGGAAAACTTCAACTCATGAGTGCACGCAAATGGTTGCATGCCTGGCACAGCAGTTCCGGATCCCTTGGCTGCAGCGGCTGACAGGACTGAGATGGTACACATGGCACAGTGGGTGACAGCAACCACATGATGCGCAAAGGCCGGCAGGTATGAATGCACTTGAGCAAGAGCCGTGTGCTAGTATCCTACGTCAAGAATTGACTGCGGATCTCACGGCCGCCACAGGCCTATCTCAGCTGACCATGGCTTTGATGTGGCAGAGACATGGCATGACCACCCGAAAGTCAGCTTGGACGCTCAGCAGCGCTGAGGTTTCCTCAGGAGGCTGGGCCTGCGAGAGCAAGGAGGCAGTTGCCAGTGGCAGCCGCATCTGATGCAGCTTGCAGGCCCATGATCAGCGATGAGCATGCTGAACGTTTTCTTGGGAACCAATGTCTGTAGCTGGCATTGGGGCATTGGGGAGACGTGCTGCGTATTCTGTGAGCCCTGAGCTTGAGTCTGACCAATGCATGCCCAATTGCTGAACATTTACATGCGCCTGCGCATGGTAGGGTCTCCTGCATGTACACGCCGCCACAGATGCGTATGTCCTGGCAGGAGTTGCTTTGAGTTGTCGAAGTCATGATCGTTCAGATCATGCACAGCCTCATCAGGTCGACCAGACCCTCTCCTGCTGTTGCCTGCAGGGTTTCCAGTGTGCTCTTCACCTGCAGACAGAAGTCACCTCAGCGATCATGGATGCTCAATCTGTTCAATGGACATCTTGGCCGCGCATTTAAAGGTTGCAATTGACCGTCATGAGCTGAACAACTGCATCTCTTGCGGTCTCACCTTTGGCCTCCGGACCAACAGATCTTGACTTTCAAGTGGAAGTTGCTGCCAGTCTCCTGAGAGAGGTCTGGCTGATCATAGTGGTATCATCGATGAGTGCATGCTTCGGACATTGATGATGGATGGGGCAGGAGATCCAGGGCTGGGATGTGAGCAGCTCATCAACTTGAAAGCATATGGGCTATCAAACAAAATGATGCATGTTGCATGTACACCAAGTCCCTCCCCCTCCCGGCATGTGTGCTCTCACGTGGAGGATGGTGTGCCTTTGTTTCAGACGTTTTTGAGACCATTGATGAGTACCTCCCTGCCATGATATACGATGCAGTGCTCACCTGGCCGGCGGCATTTGAAGCTGCATCATCTGGACCCTGCACAGCACATGCACAGCATTTGCATCGCCACATACAGTGAATGACATGCACCAGGCGCCGATATCAATGAGCCCGTCTCTGTTCAGTTGACGGCATGATGTACATGAAATTGCTGAAGCTTAGTTTGGCAGCTTGCAGATCTAGAAGTCTGCAAGCAACAAGCTGAAAACGTGAACAGGGCAATCAGAGCTTTGGTCTAGCTCAATCAACTGCGGGACAGGCCCTACGCCATTTCTGGGTCTGAACTGCCAGACCTCGAGATGAAGCTCTTGCAACAGGAAGCTCTGAAGCACAGTGCAGCCTCATCGATGAGATATCTCATGGCATATTTGCATTGTGAGGGGCTGACAAAGTATGAGCAGTAACAGGCTTAACAGTGCAAAAGCTGCCAGATCTATGATCATATGCTTCTTGCGAACACATCATGAGAATATGTTGACACATCTATCTCCAAAAATTCAAAGGACATGTATTTACATGACCCGTCTGTATATTTGTGAGATCACATTTATTGAATAACTAGTCATGATGTCGTTAGGCTTTTGTCACAGAGTCCATAAGAAGCCCACAGGCCCTGCCAGCCCTGATGAGCATGGGACTGTGGAATATATTTCGAACATATGCATATATACATAACACCCCCTGTAGGTGACTGGACCCATTTCATCCAGATGTAATTTGACAGATATTACCAGATGACGTGCAGATCCCCAGGATAAGATGAGAAAGGTCAGGACTGACGTGTTGCCTGATCATACGACATTGATGAATGAAGATCACACCGATACTGAGTGGCACTGCAAGTGGAAATGATCTGCCAATCGCCCGCGCTTTGTAGCAACGTGCAGGACCATAGTGCAATTTCCAGATCGAACACCATGCGGGTCTGTAGGATCAACAGCTAGCTCTGGCAAAGCTGTATCGGATCACCTGTTCGAGCAACGCCCGTGCCGCTGGCAGGTACTCGGGTTTGACATGGTTCGGCAGGTCAGTCTTCCAATCGTACGTCCATGATCCTACTGGGCACTGCTCCAGTCTATAAAGCATTTATTATCAGACACGGCCATCAAGTTGTGAACGAGGCCCAGATGCAGACGACGTTGCGAAGGTCTCGTCAGCTGAGACGCACCTGCCGTGATTATTCATGTGCTGTATCTGGTGAGCACAAAAGCAGGAGGGGTGAGCACACAGTGTCTTGCTCACTGACCGCGCGTCGCCCTTGCTTTGTCCACACACGAAGCAGCTGGGAGCCATCTGGACTGCTTTACGACGACCTACGAGTCAGTCCTGTTCAGTGGACCGGCGCGTAGATACCACTGCCGACCTTTGGATACTGTCCAAGCTGGGCAGAAGTCTTGTCTGCTTGGCCTTCGCTATGCCTGACCTCACACTGGCCATACGGCATCTAGGATTTTGCCGCCACCTGAGGCAGAAGATGAACAGTCACCGACAGGCCAACGGGTGGAAAAACAAAACGCGCAGTAGTCTGGATGAATGGTTGAGCGATTGCCAAGTGCTTCCTGAAGCAATCCGAATACTGGTCTGCAATTTGCAGGAGTCGGTCGCTACTTCGACCGGAAATCAAGCATAAGGTAGACTTACTCTTTTCAATCTAAGGAAAAGTTGACTGCGACAGACCTGCGCTCATAATATATTGAGACAGAGAGCCCTCTGTATTCAGACCCTGCTGCCAGTGCCAACGGCACCCACCAGCGTGTGAAGCTTACCGTTCACGGTGACGTGTTGGTCCTGCACTGCCGCAACCTCGTCGAAAGTCAGACGTGCGCTCGAAGTGATGCATGCGCCAAGCACATGCAAGACCCCGTTCTCTGACCTGCCTATATCCGGATTTACAAACTCTGCAAGACACCTTGACCTCTCTGCTGGGCGACAGCTGTCCACAGGAACGACTTCAAACAGCAGGCTCGACCCTCTTATCGTTGGTGGAGTCGACGTTTGTTTCTTTGGCCTCTGACGCACCAGCTTTGAGGAGCAGCACTTTGCGGCAGCATTCTTCACAAGAGGAGGTGAGACCGCTCAGCCGTTGATTTTGAGGGGCGATCTGTCTGCGTCACCTCTGAGAGGCTGCTTCTTTCAGGTTGTCGCCAGGGCCATAGAGGCTGTGCTGCGCAGCCATCGTGGCGCTTCCAATGTCCTGACCCTAGGACATGGCAAGGTGAGGGCGGAGACGGCCTTTCGATTGGATGAGAATACTGTTGTGGCATGCAACTCACCTCTACATGGGAGTCAATGCTCATGAAGTTCTCTCCGCAATGGAATCTGAGGGGCATGCAGCTATCTGTGAGAGCTGTAGCACTTGCATTCGACAGCAAAGACTCAGGTTTTGATCAAGTGCACCCAAAATAAGACATACAGACCGTGGCAGGCATGTAGGAGCAGAGAACGACAACGACAACCCACATTGGATGATACATGCTCATCTGCAAATACGGGACACATGCTGCCAATTGGGAAATCGAGTGTCACAGGGGCCAGGCTCGTAAGCCTGCAGCACCCGAATCTGAGACATTGCTTGGCATGGCATGTCAGCCGCTTTGCAAACTCAAGGTCCTGCTGATGCAGCCTATTCACAATGCATCTGTAGCTTGCCATGCGGCTGAAAGGAAGAGCAAGGGTGGCCGCAGCCATGCAAGCTCGACATACTGTGCGTGACATGTGGGCAATGGGCACCAGGCTCATTTTAATGTCTGAGATGATCAGCGTTGCCATGCTCACCGGCAAACCCATGCAATGGTGCAGGCAAGAGTAAGCACAGGACCTAGGCATGGATCTGCCTCCAGGCCTGGTTTCGGAGATGTGGCCGGCAGCATGCTCTTGGGTCCGGCATGGGTCCTGCTCCTGGCCCACATTGGGGACACAATTATGCTCCACCTGCTCATGTACTCCTCCATCTTTGTCCAGATGCCCAATGGCTGCTACCTGCAGGCCTCTGGCCAGCCCATCAACAAGGTCTGCACATGTTTTTGTTGCAGCCACTTGTCCTGCTGGGATCTTGTCAGGCAGGCTGGTGGACATGAAGCAGCAGCATGCAGCCAAGACGTGGCAGCAAGCTCATCTCCATGCAGAGGCACATCCTGCTGCACTACTGGCATCAACATGGATCTGCCACGGGCGGCAGCTCTGTTTCAGCATCGACAAGGCTGCCGCAAGGATAGTGAATCCCCATGGCATAACACGCTTGAGAAGCATTCTGAGAGCTTCAGCTGCAGAGGTCGCCCTTTGCTATCCAGCTGGCACTGAGCAATTTTGAGTGCCCCAGATGCATGAAGCTGACGGAACTCGTGCAGGACCACAAGCTCGACAAGTCCTGTCAGAGAGCCCAAGATGACCAACAGCAAGAATATGTGTGCCAGAAGTGTTGCCTTTGCGATGGACTGAGCTGAGTGCTACTCGAAACGCCAACTATATGGCCTGCTCGCTGTCTGCAGGCAGCATCTGCATCTCTTGCATCTGGAAGCCTGCACGACTTGTTTCCAGCAGGCAGTGCGGGCATCATGCTGTCTCAGATAAGCTTTTGCTGCAAGCTGTCCACACAATGGCATGGATGGGCCAATGCACTTGCAATGTACTATCATGTGCTCATGGTCTCAGCTATCGGAGTGCAGGGCCCTTGGCCTTACATCCAGTACAACATGCTGCCTGCGAAGTGGAACAGGCGAGGGTTGCCATATTCAACAACAGCAGCTTCGAGGCCGAGCGCATGACACAGGGCACACAAATCAAGATATGCATGGCCTGGGGCAGGTGGCTCAGGAGAGGAGAGCTCTTGCTCCAGGGGGCATCCTGACCCTCCCACCGCTGCGGCCTCGATCTGTCCTTGGCCAGCCCGCCTCCCCGCTTCATGTGCAGCCAGCAGCAGCAGCAGCAGCAGCTGATGGCTCAATTAATCAGGACGGGAGGCACCGACATTGCCAAGGAACTCACAGCAGCAACAGGGCCAAGTGTCAACTGCAATCCCCGGTCACCCAACCACACAGCTCCGCATTTGCCAATGGTAACGCCAGCAGCATGCAGGATGAGGTGTCCAGCACGTCATGCCCACCCCATGTCCATAAGCCGTGTATGCTTACGAGCAGATCCAAACAGCATTGCCAGCAGAGGAGCAGCGCTAGCCATGAGCAAAAGGCGCAGCCATGCTGTGCAGCTCCGATGACCCAGCTGGAATCAGGGTGCAGATCATCATCAGCAGACCGATCCCACAGCATGGACTGGGCTCAGCACGACAAGCATGCACACGCCGCTGTTGTTGATGAGAGCCCATCCCAAGGACAAGATGCACACCCAATGGAGGCAATATGCCCTGCTGCGCAAGGGGCAGCAGACATGGCAATGGATCTAGGGGAAGTTGTTGACGATGGCAAGCAGCGGCGGAAGCAATTGCGGCGTGCAGCGAAGCTTGCCCGCCTCAAACGCTGCGAGCCGCCAGCATTTGCTGCGACGGAAGTGACAGATGCCCAAACTGGCAGGGCCGATGCTGCAGGTGGGCCCTCCATCGCTCAGCATATCTCGAGTTGCATACGCTATTGCAGCATGGGCAGTGATTCTGCTTGAAGGGGATATCCACCAAATGCACATGTCAGTCTGAATGCAGTCGTTCAAACCTGAGTGTGCCAGTGCTGCGGGATGACTGCTGGCTGTTTGTTGTTTCTGATTTTGTGAAATGCGAAGACGTTGCACAAGCCCGCTTTCCAGGCAATTTAACTGTGTTTCAGCAGGGCGACGACTGGACTTTCAAAGGCAGGATGGCCTACAGGATAGCATTCATCCACAGATCAAGATAGCAGACAGTGATCACCATTTGAAAGCCATGATGTCTAATCAGACGACCTGCCCAAGCATCCTGCAAGGATTTCATGCTGTCTGTTCAATGCATGACTTGCTGATGGCAATGATCAGCTTTCCAGCATGAGAGCTGCAGAGCCTGCTGCCCCTATCATGCCCTGCAGATGCGCTTCAGCAGGCAGCCTGTCTGCAAGTCATCTTGGTGCAGGGTGCTGTTGCGGTCAAACTAGTTCAATTGCCAAGTCATGCACACACAGTGTTGTTCTGTGCGCCAGCGTCGGGGTTAGACGTGCACACGGGCACTATCATATGTTCCAAGCATCTCATTTGGATTGAAAACGCCTTATGCTGGTCTGATGACTTCAGGGGTCAATTGACGATGGTCCGCATGCCAGGCAGTAGCTCAACACACACTTACCTGAGTCGTGAGGCCTGGACCTAGATGAAGGATGAATGCGATAGACAGGAAGTGCTGGATGCACATGCTGGATGAGTTCACTTCTTGGTGACCAAGACGGTGATGGGAATGGTGATGCAGGCTCAGCTGAGGGGACCTGCAGGGTGAGGCAGAGGCGGGCAGCCCGCCCTTCCAGCTGGCAGCGCAGGCGTGCTGCCACAGACGCACTGCCTGCTCATTGCGGTGCCCACACAGGCATTCAGACAGACCATGATCATGGACCTGCTGGGTTGAGTTCCCCAGATCTTTCTGCCGTCAGAACATCATCCCCCTCCGCAGCATGTCCAGAGGTCCTCAGTCGTCAGGGAGCATGGCATGAAGCTGCGGCCCTCGAAATGGCGGAGGGTTCCATCGATGGGCAGACCAGGGTGCCTCCCGGCTCATGGCAGGCTTTGGGAGAGGGCCAACCTGCCCATCGGCTGGTTCCCAGAGCTGACAGCCTAGGTGCCCAACAGCCCACATCTGCCAGTTTGACTGGCCGGCATGGTGATGGCATTCAGCCTCAAGGTGCCAAGTCGTCCGGTCAACCTACCTCGATGCATGGCGGCAAGTTGCTGGGGACGGATGCACGCACCGGAAGGCAGCATCATGGAGGTGCTGTTCCATTCATGCAGCAGGCTCAGTCCAGCCTGCCAGGCAATGCACTGCCCGCCGCTGCAGGGAGTATTGATCCAGATGCGGAGGCATGTCTTCATGAACAGCAGGCTCCAATTGCAGAGCCAGCAGTGGTCCCTAAGTGGGTGAGGGCAAAGGATGCAAGAAAAGCGCCGAAGGGGTGGCTTAGGCCTCAGGCCACAATCATCCCGCGTGGAGCAACCTTCCACTCGGCTTCCTTCCCCCGCCGGCCTGGCCTGCCCTGCCATCGTGAGCCTCCTCACCCTCTGAGATCCCTGCAGCACCTTGCTTGACCTCCATGCATTCGCAGCAAGCGTGGACCCCATGCACTGGACATTTTCAGATCCAGCATCAAGAAACGGGCAAACAGGGATTGATGGGGTCAACTTTGCAGAAATCTTGATTGGCACATGGGCTTTGATAATCCCAATGCTACCAGTAGTCATGCAAGGCGCGGCAGCTTGCAGTCTGATCAACCCTGACTGTCTGCTGAGCATGACAGTGGCTGTTGCTGATGGTGAGGATGCCTTGTCTGCAATGTTGCAAAGTATTCATGGTTCATACATGCAGGCTGTCCCATAAAATACCAAACTGGGTTATGCCAGGTGACCTGCGCATGCTCAGACCAACAGTCCACCACTTGATCGAGGCTATGCACATACGCAAATACCATTGCTCATGAACCCAGCAAGCCTTGGGATCTTTGCATGCTCCTCCTCCTCCTCCTCCTCCTCCTCCTCCTCCTCCTCCCCCCCCCCCCCCCCCCCCCCCCCCCCGGGTGTGTGCTTGACAGCATTACTGGTGGCGCATGCAGACATTCTCAGTACACTGCAAGGCCGGCGCAGTGCGCGGCGCATTCTGTACGCGCATGTATTCCTACAGCCGCTGGCCATGCAGCGCCAGGCCCAGCAGTGCGGCCCCCGGCGGCCCAGGCCCGGCCAGAAGGCCTACTGCAGGCCTGAGCTTCCAGCAGCACCGCGCAGGATTCCCCGGTCCCATCGCCTGCTGGAGCGGTGCATGCAGCAGATTCTGGGTGAGGCTTGCCCTGCCTGCCGGCTGCATGCACTTGAAGCAGTTGAATCAGCTCGCAATAGGGTCGGCTGCAGGCACAGAATTCTGCGGTCTCATCGCCAGCTGGAGCCGTGATTCTAGGTGAGGCTCGGTCAATGAGTATCCTCTATCTGCAGCTTCAGCAATCTGGTCAGCTTGTGATCAGATTAGCTGCAGTGTGGGAAGGCTGCAAACCAAGAATGCAAGCAGGCAATGCTGGCGGAAATGCCACAAATTGTTTGGGCATGGCATCTGGGGAAAGGCAAAAGGAGGGAAAAGCCACATCTAATTGCCTCAGGAGGTGGATCTTTGATGCAGGGCTGCATCGCTAGCCACGCTGAGCTTTGTCCTGTAGCTGCAATTCCAGACACCAAGATGCGAGATTAGCACAGGGGAGCACGGCCCTAGTTTTCGAGGGGCGGAATCATTTATTCTGACAGAGTCTCGTGGGCGGCAAGAGGATGACCAGATTTGCATTGTCGTTGGGGCCGGCTGCTCATGGGCAGCCTTTGGTGCGCCCAAATGAGGCAGAAAAATCCACCACTGATGGGGGGGGGGGGGCGGGAGCGGATGACAAAAGAAGCAAAAAATGCCCTGGTGGGTGGGGAAGATGGGTGATGACGATGGGTCAGGGGCTCGCGTGTATAAATTGACACTCTGACAGAAGTTTATGCGCCCCTCTTGCCTCCAGAATGCAATGTTGGAGGTGCCTTCTGGAAAGGCTTCCTGTAATACAACTGCCTTCTGTATGCCATGCAAGAGGTGTTGGGCATGGTCCAGAGCCCTATTACCCATTTTCTGTGGGGTTGACCATGCATGAAGGCCGGCATACGAAGTAGGATGGGCTTGCCATGCCAGGGCGGGTGTCTGATGACATGCTGGAGGCAGCAAGCACGTGTGGGGGCTGGGACACACTTCATTTGGGGGGACAGCCAAAAGGAGGCAAAAGGAAGTCATCTCCCCCGCGATGGGTTGGCTGTATGGCTTGGGGGAAGTGGGCCTCGCCAACAATGCAAAATGTGTTTCGCTAAAAAGTGTTTCGACCGCCGGGACTTGAACCCGGGTCTCACGGGTGAGAGCCGTGTATCCTAACCACCTAGACTACGATCGAACTGCTGACACATATCAAACTAACCAATATATACTTGGTATTTTTCACGTGCTCATGTCGTGCCAGGGAGGCATGTCGACTCTGTATGCTCCAGGCCCTAGCATGACGAGGCAATGGCAATGAGCTCTGACCTTCCCCTTGCAGATGATGTGCTACCAGGCATCTGTTGCAAGTGGGCAATTGTGCTGGGAATTCTGCTTTTCCCATGGGCCTCACGGGCCTTGCATATTGTACCCATCTTGCAAACGTCGCAGATTGGCCTAACGTGGTGCACAATCACATAGCTCTTTAGAGGGGAGGTAGATGTGGGGGAGTTCTTCTTAAGACATCGATCTGGCAATCATCTGCTCGCTATGGTCGTCAATCATGCTGTAGCAAGTCCTTGGCGTTCAATGTGATCCCATGGATAGATGAAAACAGCACCAAAATGTGCAGAGTGTTTTGCCAGCAGTGTGGAGGGCATCAGCACAGTGTGAACATGGCATGCGCATGAGCGCGCTTGAACCCATGTAGTGGATGGGGCTGCTAAATGCCTCTCATTCTGGCGTGTTTCTTCGTCATTACGTTTGACTGGTCCCTTTACAAGCACATCATGAGCCTGCCAGATCGTACCTCTTATACAGGTCTGATGCCTTGAGGGGGCCATTCAAGGTGGGTATGTTGGAAGGGCGCTGAAGATTCTCTGAACCTGCATAGACGTGATGGTAGGACCAGGTCTGTGGATGCATGTCTTTCATGCTACAGCAGTGGTCACAATCAAGCGAGGGTGACCTTGAAGAAATGTGCTTGTCCGTGAGGCAGGGGCACACCTCCTGACTGCTAGGTATGCGAAGAGATTACCTGGCAGAGACTTGTTGCAGAATCCTGTACGAATAGCAGGTCAGAGACAGTTTCTTCAGGTCTGTGCAGCACACAGGGTGAAAGTCTGTCGCAATGGCACTGCATCAGACAATCAATCGACACATGTGTACCCTCAGCAGAGGTTCTCATCACAGGGCGTTGTTGCCGATGCAGACCGATCACGGAGGTGCCCTTTTGGGCTGCTACTGGCGCATCACTGCCCATTGCCTGACAGACTGCAGCGTGCGATTCCTGCTGCAGTCCCTGCTGCGGCCCTCCTTCATCGAGCCTCAGAGAATGCAGAAAGCTTGCCGGAGGGACAGATGTCTGGGCGCGACATTTCCAAGCACCATGCCGCACCAGGTGAGCCTGTCTGAAGTTTCACGGAACCCTCTGTGATACGCTGTGACATATCAGTGCATCGTGAACGCGCACAGGCTTGCAAAGTTCATGCAGAAAAATGCTGAATACTGTGAGGGTTCCATCTGCATCTGCACGATCATGGGCAGGCGCTCTCTGATCGTACATGGCCACTGCGGCTTTCTCAAAGCGGCTTTGCCCCGGGAATCAGCATGCTGGATTCCAATCTGCCTGGCATGCAATGTGACAATCGAGATCGACCGCCTGGAGGCTGAGCGACAGAGTCCTCTTTGCACATCGTATCTGCCCATGTCACGCCACTTGCCGCATGCACTCGACAGCTTACATTGTGAATCCGATCTGGGAACAAAATTTGATGCACATGCGTGGATTGATGTTTGATCATGTGAATCAGCAATCGCCAAAGCGTGTTTGCGCTGGCATGCTCTAGACGCTCAAGTGGGTCTGTCCTGCATCTGCTTCAGTGCAGGCCAGCATGAGGTTGGCCTAAGCCACGCTGACCAGGGTTTGCAGGCCATGGGCAGGGCGATCATGAACAGAGACCGCCTGCTGGCCCAGACAATGCGGTCAGCAGTATCCCGAGCAACCAGGCACACGCAGCAGCCCCTGCAATTGCTGACAGCAAAATAACTCCAATGGCTTCCGCCCTGGCTTCTGCCTCCAGCATGGACTGGGAGAAGGAGAACCTCCCCCTGGGACCTCACGGGAGGATTTCATCAGAGACCAACAGTCAGCAGCAGGCAGGCGGGCGCTGGGACCCGGCCCTGCAGCCAGCCACCCAGGATCTGGTCATCCTGGCCACCCCCAGCCTGAGCAGTGGCAGTGATGAGCTCAACAGTGCCAGCCATCACCAAGCTGCAATCCACAGTGGAACAGATGGCTGCAGGCAGGCTGCTGATGATGGGGCATTGCAGAGAGCACGGACACAGTCCTTTGACACGGCGATGGGTGGTGTCTGCAATCAGCCTCCGACTCACCAGCATTTGGGATCTCTGGGACCCAGTGACATTCTGCTGCTTGAGCCCGGCATGGCAAGTCATGCAGCACCGCTCACGCCGCATGAGAGATGTCGATGCGGCGGCTTGCATGGTCCCACTCAGCCGCATGCATCTGATGCCAGTCTGGACCCACAGCATGAGCAGCATGATCAACACAACGTGCAGCAGCAGCAGCAGCAGCCGCCGCAGCCAGGCAATGAGCCTCAGACAGAAGCAGATGGATGCTGCCATGCAGCCGGAGGGAGGCAGCAGGCCATCGCAGATCATGAACTTGCTCTCATGGAGCTGCCAGAAGCAACGGAGGAGCAGCAACTGGTGGCCGCCTTCTGCAGCTACGAGCAAGTCACCTGGTCCGTTGTGCGCCACATTGTGCCTGTGGTGAGCACCGAGCCAAACAGATTGCCCGGCTTCTACTCAAGTGAGATACATTGTGCAATGCGTTGTTCCTGTATGTGCACATGCCCCTTGGGTATGCATGAGGGAGGCTGTTTTTTGCAGGGCAATGCATAGTCTGTTGAGCGTGGAAAGATATGCAGCGCCAAATGTGGAGCCAAAATATATTGCCAGCTTGCTTGCGGTGAGACCATGCTTGGGGCTGGGATTGGCCCTAGCTCAAGTCAGGAGGGTGAAATGGCCAAACAATGCTGACAGCCATAAGCAATGGGCTGAAGAAGGCAACCGGATGAACAAATGGTC